>CAJUYH010008950.1:0-14587 GCA_910591685.1 Galerucella tenella
TGTGTCTTGGGGTTCAAATTGGTGACTACAAATTGTCAAAGCTGTCACACCATGACCGATGGCTTATATCTTTTTTATAACAATCTAAAACTTGACCAACATACCTCATCCCCAAGACAAAGGTCCAAGTTATATTATGTTTAAATTTCAACTCTCAATTTTACTGCATTCTTTAGATTTGTTGCATACAAAATGACCTAAATTTTGCTGGAAGTCAGTAGGATTTATTGATTGATTTAATTGTAATGACACACTCCTGTTATCAATACCTGTATCAGCTTGATTGTGTTTTTCTAAAATGTCTTTCCCCAATGATAAAACCGAATAAAACCTGTTAAATTCTTCGCGTTCCACCTGTTGCGAATCCACGTCTGCTACTGCGCATTCTATGTCTGTTTTCAATTCATCAAACTGAGACATCAATGTTTCGGTATCCTGTAACCTTTGCTCTAATTCAATGATTTTTGCTCGTTCCAACGTATTTTCGATTGTTTGCAAACTGTTCATAAATTTTTCGAATAAAGTTATTTTAGCCTTGTCTGTACCACGTTTCTTTATTAAAGCCTTGATATCCTCCTCCATTATGTATATATTTTTTACGTTATTGTGAATAAAACAAGAAAATTGAAGAGCTTATTAAATAAAATGGAATAAATATGTTAAACTGTATTTTTCACAAATAATTCCATTAAGATGAATTTATTTTCCACTTTTAAATATTAGAAATATCAATAATATTTTCTTAGTCGGCTTAGTCCGAACCCCAAACAAAGCATGCACTCAAAAAAGCGTTTATATATAAAAGGTTTACTTTGACAACGTGCCGAAAGATGAAAAAGGAATTTGGATTGACTGGGAACTTACCGCACCAATATTATGACTTCTAACGTATCGGTCGTCTGCTTGCTGCCACAAACGCCCTTGAGTCTTGATATCTTGAATTATTCTTATTATCGGGTCGAATGGACCATGTTTGGACTGTATAGGCTGGTTGCTAAATGCACTTATTTAAAACATTTGATATTTATTGAATTACTTAAACTTTACAACGTGAACAAAATGAATAAATTTAAAATTAAAACTGAGTCTTTCACATTCGTACGTCCTTCTTTCTTGATAACAGAAGGTAGAGTGTTTTCGTTGCTGGCCGTCGTCGCTCGCCTCGATCCATCTCGGACGGGGGGAGAAATTAACAGACAGGGTCGGTCTGAACAGTAATAAAGGCATATTTTGTAAATTGAGACTGACAGGAATGTTTTTTTTCAAATATTACCCAGTGCTCATTTTGATTTAATTAACACAAATTCTCCTAAAATGATTGTATGTATGCTTGTCTAATTTTTTTTGTCTGAAAATATAAAATAATACAACTCAGTATTTATTATATTCATTTATTAATTCATAATCTCAAAGTATTAGCCACTCTATTCCGAACAACAGCAGTAGCCTCCTCCTGAGCTTCATCATCAGAATAATCAAATTCTTGTAGTCCATTCTGATTAGGCCCAGGTTCTTCATTAGGCATTTGTTCTGCAATGTCAACATAAAAATTATCCTCAAGAGCTATGTTATGAAGAACACATGCCGCTCTAATAAAGTGGACAATTGTTCTAATATTTCTAAATTTTATATGATACAATTGACGAAACTTGTTTTAATATGCCAAAACAGTGCTCAATTACATATCTATTCTTGGCTAATTTTAAATTGTAGTTTTGTTGCCTCCTACTTAAATTACCCCTATCCTTATATGGAGTAAGTAAACAATTTTCTAGTGGATAACCACTGTCACCCAAAATAGAATATCTTCCACACTTTTGTTGCAAAGTATTTTTTAGGGGGGAATTTCTATAAACTCTGCTATCGTGCACTGATCCTTGATAGCCAATCAACACATCCAATATTTTATTTTTGTGGTCACAAACCGTTTGCATCTAAAACAAACAGAATAAATCAGTTATGTCTGTAATAAATTAAATTTGTAAAATAAGTTTTACTTTTAAAACTTTGACCTACCTGAATGGAGTAATATCCTTTTCGATTGATATAAGACTCAGGATCATTTTCAGGTTTATCTATTTTTATGTGTGTTCCATCTATGGTCCCTATAACATTTGGAAAGCCATTTGTCCTGAAGTGTTCCTCTATTATCCTTTTTTCATCATCTGTTGGCCATTTTATTATATGCGGGGATAAGTTACTCAAAAAGTAGGTAAGGCGGAAAAT
The DNA here is from genome assembly GCA_910591685.1 of Galerucella tenella. Taxonomy (NCBI): domain Eukaryota; kingdom Metazoa; phylum Arthropoda; class Insecta; order Coleoptera; family Chrysomelidae; genus Galerucella; species Galerucella tenella. The sequence continues at coordinate 2,227 of CAJUYH010008950.1, forward strand.
AATTTTATGAATGGAACGTATTGTTACATTCTAACGATCACCAACATCCCTAAAACTTGCTGTTTGGTGACCAATGTACCATAGGTAAATCAAAACCTAAAAAAATTAGAATAAAAAAAATTTGTTATACCTACAGTTTTACACCACGTACCATAGTATTGTAACAGTTTGAAATTATCAATATATGTTGTTTTAGTTGAATATACATATATTTGTATATTCAAGTAAAACAACTGATTAGTTTTTAAATAGGCTGTGAACATCTAAATCAATTTGACAATCTAAACAAACTTACCTGTGAAAATGCACATAAATTTTCAGAACTTCCAGGCTGGTTATGATAGTGTGAACTACCTTCGTATCTTTGGCTTATACTAATGGCTGTTGCTCTTGATACTCTAAAGTGCTCACAAAACACTTCTGAATATTGCACCACCACTTCTTCTAAAATGAATAAGAAACCCTTATAAAGACTTCTTTTAAACAGGTTTTTAATAAATAAGAACTATAAAATGTGTACCTTACCCAAGTAATTCTCATTTTTAATTCTTGGTTGGTGTAAAAGAAACTCCACCTCATCATCACTGGATTCTTCCGATAAAAAATCTCCTTCGTCATCCATGGTATTTCCTGAGATACAAATAGTTAATTCAATCACATATTAATTTTTAAGGGAGGTTATTACCTTCGTTTTACCTCTTCAATATTATGGTTAATAACAAAATTTCTTATTTCCAATCATAATAGTCTAGTTGCGAACAAACACGTCAATCTATAAAACTATAAAACAACAAAACAGCTGAGAAAATACTAACAGCGCATGTCAGTCCTCACAGTTCCTTCTTTCGATCGAGTATCGAAGTTACCGTTCCGTTGAGGCTCTAGAACGATCACAAAATGGTTGCAACGCAAATAGAACCGTAATATTACGGTCACGGTTAGCTTGGAACGGCACTAACTATTATGCACTTACGCAGTTCCGTTCTAGAACGTTTCTTCGCGAGGTTGGAACGAACCTATTATGTAGAATAAGAAGGTCCTGATCAGAATAATTTTGTATTATTTGAATGGAATGGAATTACCTTTGAATTTTCCCGATACTAAAGGTTCATTCAAATAGTGATACTGGAACCGAAATCCACATTGAAACTTTACGGCTTCCCACAATTCGTGTGTTAACCACGCCTGCCACAGACCCTTTTTTAATCTAAAACAGCTTCTTGAACTATATTGTAGGGTCTATCAGCCTTTAGAATTTGTTTCCTTTCCACCAAAGTCAAAAATTCTTCTTTAAGAAACAAATATAGCAATTTTTTCAATGTTTTCTTTGGAATCACTGTCATTAAAAATGTTTTATTTTTCTTGGAAACTTTGCTCTATTGAACTATTGTTATCAATCGATATATCATTTTCCAAATTTTTATATTTTTCGGCACATGCCAAAGAATAGAGTGATCTCGATGATAATTTCCCATCTAAGCGCTCAGCCAACTCCTGCCAAATTGGATGAACTTTCGAGATGACCTTATTGTTCATATATATCAGTTTTTCATTTTCTCTGAATAGTTCTATAAGTAACTAGTGCCCTGTTTACATTTTCTGGTCTACCAGGTCCTTTGTCCATTTTGTAATTCATAGTATGAGGCTTCAGACGGCAATAGACAATACTTTTTCACGAGACCTGTAATGAGACTGTTAAGAAATAAACAGGTCACGCAAACTTCACCCCCTCAGGTCACATGATATTTTTATGTATTACCAAAGTTTACTGAATTTGGTTCACTCTCATTAAATCCTTTCTAGGCACGCTTCCGTATTGCGTTTTTTGCAGTCCCTAATTTTTTTGTTCGCGGGCTAATAAACATCAAAGATACCTACGATGGGCAATATAGAGAAGTTGTTGATTCGTATGTGTATGTGTGTGATATACGAGGGGCACATCAAATGTATTGTATGATTTTTGCATTACTAATTATTATTATTATTTTTGGGATGTTTATTTTCTGCAATACCTTGTAATAGTTATTGGATGGTGAAATCGGGAACCACATTGAGGCATTTCGAAAAAGGTGGTATTTATTGTATTATGTATTGATTATCGATTCAGTGTCTAATATACCGGGTGTCTCATTTAACCTGACAAATCAGAATAACTCGAAAAATACACATCGTACACAAAAATGTTCCAGTCAAAAAATATAAGTGTCTCCTAAAATTGAACCTCCCTCCTGGGATAACTTATTCGTACAAGTTTGCAGAATCCAGGACTAGAACAATTAACGTTAATAGGAAAATTGTCATTGGATGTAAACGTGAGCCTAAAATAAGCCCAAAATTATGGTGTTATCAGATTTTTCACATACATTCGATTAGCATTTTGTAACTCCAGCTCTAAGATGAAAATAGCACAACACATGTTATTTCCTATAACTGAAGGGCAAAAAAATTTGTAATAGGGTAACTTATTAGTGTAAGTAGAGCCTAAAATTATTGTCTAATTGGATCTTCTCTGCGGAGTTATTTAAGTTGGGTTTTGGTGGCTTTACGGTTAAGCTAGCAGAACCCAGGATTTTTTTAAAAAAACGTCCATCAGAAAAATTGGCAGTGGGTGGAAACGTGAGCCTAAAATTGTGGTGTCATTAGATTTTTTACATACATTCGATTAGCATTTTGTAACTCCAGCTCTAAGATGGCACATTCGTTGTTTTGGCTTTTCAAAATTGAGGATATATTATGTTTCGTTAAAACAAATAAAATAAAAATATTAGGAAAATTAACCATAATGTTATTGAGATAATAACGGAACATTTAAAAAAATTAAACAAAATACAGGAACATTAAACTCTTTTACATAAAAAAGAAACTAATAGTATATTAACGCTTAGTCTTTGTCAGCCGCGCAGCCAGCTACACAAAATAAGTAGGTGTAAATAAAACATTAGTCTTCGTCAATATCGGACTCTTCACCAATGTCTGGTTCCGGTAAATTGTCCCTCACCATGTGATTTGTTTCTAGGGAACGGAAGTAATCATGGTATGCTTTTGGTATTGTCAAGTCCTTGCACATTTTATCCAAGTCTTTCCATTTTGCCTCGCTGATGGGCAAGTCATCTTGATAGGCCTTTTTTAAGTCAGCTTGTTTTGAACGGCCCCTGGTTTTTCTGCAGTCCACTCCAATAAAAACATCGGTAAAGTCTATTTTGTAAAGAACTTTTAAATAATTATTTCCTTTGATATACCGAAGGCAGCAAAGCTTTCTCCAAGGAATATTATTAAAATTGAACGAATTATTATTTGAAAATTCTTTGAAATCCAAAAATTCATCAAACGTCAAGGACTTAACAACAAAAGGGCATCGTGTGATACGCGCATCTCTTATAAGTTGCGCCCAGCCATCGGGGGTATAAACGGGTACATATTTTGCTTTTTTCTCTATTTTCGAGTGAATAGAGTCGCAGTCCATTTCTGTGTGCCCTGTTTCGAAAAACCGATGATCAATAACCTTCAATGATGGATGTTCCCCAAGAAGTTGGATGCACATGGTTGCAAATATTGAATTTTTTTGCTGGCCTCCACCACAGCCATCAGACATCATGCAGACCTCCTCGATTTCAGAATAGCTCATAATAAAATCATATACACAGGATGCAATTTCATTAGCCCCTCTTTTTCCATTTGTTTCGTCCCAAAGGTAGCACACAACATTTTGGTTTGCTAAATTGTAAATAGTTAAATTGAATACAGCGAGTTTCCTCAAATAAAATATTTGTCCCGCGGATCCTTTGGGCGTTGTTAGTACTGCCTGCAAATCGAAATTGAAAGACAAAACCTTAGGATTCTCTTTTGCTATTAACTTGTCCGCATCGCGAGCTTCTCTAGATTCATTTTTCCTGTTTTTGATACGCTTCTTCTTCTGCCCTTTTCTCTTCTTCAGACATACTTTTGTATGCCAAACATTTCTTGCATTGGTCTCTTTTTGGCTGAAAGAAGCCTAAGTTGTATTCGGAAAATATCTGACGGTATTTTTCAAATGAAACAGTTTTGACATTTTCAGTACTGCACAACTCTTTGTATTTCCTGTACATTATTGATATATTAAGCGATGCGTCAAGGTACTTCTTTTTACTGGATTTACGACAATAATGCGACTCTACCGCTGGAAAAGATAAAATCTGTTTCCGTATAAATTCTTCAACATTCTGTGGTAATTTGTTTGATGGTTGATGTTTACCGCGTTTATCTTGCTGTAGAACTCCATTGTTCGAGATCTTGTTTGCGGCACTTCGCATAAAAGCGTCGGTCACATTCAATATGGCCATAAAAAATTCTCTACATACTTTAAGTTTAATTCCGTCAACTGTATGACTATACACACAGGTGTAGTTTTTTCTGGGATTTTCAATACCTCTTGTCGTCCGTTTCTTTGTTTTTTTTTTCAATGTGATTGTGTAGAAATTGACGCTGATCGTCAATGTAGCTTAAATTGCGGAAATCATTATAGATCCTGATTCGGTTGGGCTCGCTAACTGAAGTTGCACATTTATGTTTTGGCTTATTGAGACAAGGTATCGGCAAAAAAGGGCGTGAGGGTTTTTCGATTCCTCTGTGGCCAATGTAAGACTCACCTTTTAGCTTTTCAACTTTCCTATCATTTTTTTTCCATGTCATTTCGTTTCTTTTTTTTTCTGAAAGATACCTTTTCTCGGTCAGCAAAACCCTCAACATCACCTTCCAATGAGCTTTCATTTCCTGTGTCTGACGAACCTGGTTCATAAATATCCGAAGATGAACTAGAAATAACCAGATCTTCATCTAGTGTTCGTGGTGAAGCTGGAGGAAGATTGTTAGGTTGGTCAACCAGACGAGATGTTGACGGTGGCTCGTCAAATTCAACGCATTGTTGCTGTGAAGCTGGATACTCGTTGGTATTTCTCAATGGAACTTCGGTAAACATGTTATCATCTGAAAAGAGAAAAAGAAAATACTAGAAACACATAATCTAATGAACCAATATCATTTTTTTCTTCACACAATAATATCGTTTTGTATGGAAAGTAACTATTATTTTCATTTATTTAACAAATATTTTCTCACCTTGAGCTTGTAATTTTCGGCAATTTCTCATTATTCTTGCTAATCGGGAACTCATCTTTTACCAAAATCACTAAAATCACGAATATCTTAAAGTACAATTGTTTACACTGCCAATACAACGAATGTGGCACATTCGTTAATTTAAATCTTGAATAGTAAAATAATTAGCAACGGCAAATACACGAATATGGTACATTCGTGTTTTCGTTATGGCAAGTAAATCTCCAACTGACGCTCTCGTGGAATGCGTTCCGGCTGGTAGGAGTAGAGGGGATAAGGAACAATACTCGTGCTTTTGGTATCGCATAGTAGGAATAAGGTTGTACATGTTGCTACACATAGGCGAAAATGGGCAATTTGGCACATTCGTGACTTTGGCATTGGACCGACGACATGTTATTTCCTATAACTGAAAAGCAAAAAATTTTGTAATAGGGTAATTAATTAGTGTAAGTAGAGCCTAAAATTATTGTCTAATTGGATCTTATCTGCGGAGTTATTTAACGGTTGGGTTCTGCTGGATTTACAGTTAAGCTAGCAGAACCCAGGTTTTTATTAAAAAAACGTGCATCAGGAAAATCGGCAGTGGGTGCAAACGTGTGCTTAAAATGAGCCTAAAACTATGGCGTAATTTTCCATAAATATTCGATTAGCTCATTGGTTCTGCCAGCTTAACGTTAAGCTAGCAGATCCCGTGATTTCTCCCACAATTTAAGAGCAAAAAATTTTTCAATGGGGTAATAAATTAGCCTGAAAATAGCCCAAAATTATGGCATGAAAAAAAGTTGAAAATTCCAAAGTGGTTCTGCTAGCTTAACATGGGTTAAGAAGCTTCCGCGGGCGAAACTACCAATAGCAAGCTCCGATATGGAAAGGGGAGGGGTAGGCTTAAGTGCCCCATTACCTGCTGCAGTGGTATTCGCGATTTCGACCACCGTAGAGGGCGCTACGGAACGTAAACAAATATGGATGATTGTGAGTAATCTCTTTGTTTGTGGCGTCAGTTTGTATACGAATTTCGTGGTTGAGTTGTATGTTTTGGTTGTTTGCGAACTAAAAAAAAGTGGTATTTTGGATTTTTGTGTGTGTTTTGGACCATTGATTATAGTGTGTGAAGGAAAATAACAAACTGTGAGGTAATATAACGTTTTGCAATGGTTTAAAATAGGTATCAAATCAGATCCTTTTTCAGTTATAATCAAATGGGAACAATAATGGAAAACCAGGAGGTACATTTGAGTTTGACTACCGTATTTGCATATTTGGATGCAACACGTGACTGTAGGTGCTTCGTAGAGGGCGAACAAGTCCTAAACAGTAGGCATTTGATTCTTTGTGGCATTTTCGATCGCAAATACAATGAAGATGGTGTTCACTCAGCCATCAGACTCATAGCACTTTGCCTCCAAACCAGTGCGCTCCTAACTGGAAAACATCATGAAGTCTCTGGATGGTTAGAGACTGATTTTTCAACAGGGACATGGGAAATACTTCCATTTTCATGTACCTGCAAAGCTGGAGCTTCAGGAAAATGCAAACACATTTCAGCCACACTTTTAAAATGTACAAGGAAATTTTTTTATTTTCTTGAAAAGGACTTATCAATTCAGATTGTGATATTGATTTCAGGGGAGATGTTTTATCACTTGAGACATTGTCAAGCACTGATGTGGAGTGCTATTGGAGAACTCACAAGAAGGCAGTTGAGGAAGATTACATGGCCCAATCAATCAGCCTAACTTGTTGTGTCAAGAAGATGACATAATAATGTCCTTATAATTATACTTAGAGAACTATATATATATACAAGATTATATTAGAAAATGTCATCAAACAAATTAATATTGTAATATGAACTCTACTCACAATCAAAATGATAATTGGAAAATGAAAGAATGCATGGTATTTGTGAATCAATGAATATTAATTCTTCATGAATTTGTCATTATCTAATAAAGGGGTTTGCAGGTTTACCATGGCACTTATGACTGTAATTATGTCATCCACATCTTTGAGCAAAGTCCATGGCAGAGGAACATTCAATTTTTCAAACATCTTAATACGCTGGTTTGCTCTTTCAATATGAACTCGAGCCTTAGATATAGCAACATTCAGATCAGCTTTCTGTTTGGTAAATTGTTTTTTATGTCGTAAGAAAAAAGGCCTAATTAAACTGACAGAATATTTGTGACAAATATTCTCAATCAGAAAACCCTTATCAACCATGACACAATCTTTGAAAGGTACTAGTTTTTCTATTAAATTGCTCTGCTCGAATATAGCTTCATCTGAGCTCCTTCCACCATAACAAGCTGAAACAAAAGTAATAAGCCCAGATGGACTAACACCTGTATGAACTTGATTGTTTGTCCCCCTTTATAATGAGAATAAGTGCTTACTCTGCATGATAAACATTTAGATCTTTGCACTGGTACCTCAGTGCAGTCAAGTACCACCCTTACATTTTTGAATTTTTCAAAGCAAAGGGGCAAGTTCATTGATATTTCATCTGAACTTGGCCATCGTATACAATCTTCCAAGATATTAGCTAGGTAAGCTATATACTCACTGAATACAACTCTGATTGTACTTTGAGCAACTTTAAACAAAAAAGATAATACCGTGAATCTAACAGCCATTTTTAGCTTCATAAATACAAGAACTATTCTATCTTCCACAGTTAATTTATGAATTTTCTTGTCAGGATATAGATCAGAAATCAATTTGGAAAATTTTCTAGCATTTCAAAATTTGGAATTCCAGTTAATGAATTCAATTGGGCATTAAATTGAATTGTACTTGTGAAACCAACAATCAAATCACCACTTTTCACTTGAATCTCTTTATGTTCGAATGATTTCACTAAAGTTTTATTTTCTGCAACACTAAAGTTTTATTTTCTGCAAATTACAAGTCCAACAAAGATTGCACAACACACTGTTATTTTTCTGTCAAGTCAGAAAGTTCTAGAAGCTTGTGTTCAATTTCTTCACCATGTTCTACATCATAAGAATGTGAGGCCTCAGAGATAGTTTGTGTATTGGTATTCAATTCTCTTAGGATACTTCGCTTTTCAAACTTTTCTTTTCGTTGAAAATCATCAGCCTGTTGCAACTTTCTTGTGTGTTGTATTTTGGGTAAATTGCGGGATGGAACTGCTGTAGCTTTCAGTCTATGACGGTTCATGCTAATTAGAGCTGCACCTGTGTACAATAAAACAGTCGTTTAAATATCACCTATTGCTGAGAATTTGATTTCAACTGACCTTTTGCAATAAAATCACATTCTTGGAAATGAAGAGAACAAACACGCATTGAGTTGGTAACTGGCTTTCCCATTAATAAAACCTTTGTCCATGCTTTCCTTCGATCAATTTTCTCAAGTATGCATCTTTCTTAGGAAAGGCATGAAAGTGCAAAGTCCTATTTGTTTAGTTGTGTGGGTTATGAGGTTTTATAATGAAGGATGATTTGGTGTCAAAGAAATATATTTTAATTAACTTTGTATGTTTATTATACATCAGACATATTCTATATGAAGACCATCGAGATCGTTGATTACCTTATGACAGTTGACATAAGCGGGTTTCTGGTGAACGTTATATTGAACACCTTCCCCTTAAAGATTCAATCTTATCAATGGTCTGATAGGTCTACCATGACGAGATCTTACAAAGTCATTGCGTATCTTATCAGGTAGCACAGGTTCATTGTTTTCAAATAATGAGCTCACATCATTAATTATGTCATCATTAGCGTTGTTTTGTATGTTGACATGATTATTGATTATGTTAGTTACACATTGCTCAGGTAGCAACTCGGGTTTCAAAATTTTTTCGTACGGATCAGATAGAGTTATTGAGAGCTTGATTTGGCTTGTGTTTCTTTGAACAATGTTATTATTTTTTTCTACTTGCAACCAGTATGATCGGGGTTCATTAGCCTTCTCTAGTATGGTGGCTTTGTGCCAGGTTTTATCTATTGAACTTTTTGTGACTACTTTATCCCCTTTCTTAAAATCTTGAAGAGATCTACGGCTGGTTTTATCATATTGTCTTTTCATGTTTTCTTTTTGTTTGCATAGGTATTGGTAGATATTGTTTAGAACTTTTGGTTCTAATTTTTCACTAGTAATTGGTATTTCTGTTTTTAGAATCCCACTGTATAATATTTGAGCAGGAGATGCACCCATATTAATGATGGGAGTATTATTGTATTCTAGTACTGATTCACGATAATCACTACCCTCATCGTAAGATTTTTTTAAAATTTGTTTGCCTATGTAAACACTTTTTTCTGCTAGCCCATTGCTTTGATGGTAGTGTGGGCTGTATGTGGAGATTAAAATGTCTTTTTCTTTGTAGTACTCTTTGCATTTTTTTGAAATAAATGGTAAGTTGTCCGCTATTAATCGTTGTGGGTAACCAAATCTGGTAAAAATATTTTGCATTGCGTCAATTACGGCTTCAAATGTTTTATTTCGTAGTGGAGACATTTCTAACCAGTGTGAAAAATAATCAGTTAACACAAGATATGATTTAGACCCAAACTCCAAGATATCCACACCCACCTTACTAAATCTAAGTTTAGGTACACTGTGAGGTAGCATGGGTTCTTTAAAGTTTGTAGGCATATATTTTTCACATATTTTACATTTTCTGATATAATGATTTATGTCAGCACTTAAATTCGGCCAGTACAGAGGTTGTCTGGCTTTATGGATGGTTTTATTGATTCCCAAGTGCCCCTTATGTAAGAAATTTAATATATCAGTTTTTAGACTGTTCGGCACTACTACTTTATTATTTACAAAAAGTAGACCTGCTTCAACATACAGTTCGTCTTTCATATTAAAGTAGGGTTTACAAATTATTGGGATTTCTGTTATTTTTGTTGGCCATCCATTATAGCAATAATCTAAAATTATTTTTAGGATTTCATCATTAGCTGTCTCCTTCCTTTTTCCCATCAGACATAGGTAAATGCTTAGAGACAGTGTGAACCATTTCCATCATTTCATGATCAAAACTTTTACATTTTAGACTTGACCTTGATAACATATCTGCAAAATGAACTAGTTCACCAGGAACATATTGCACATCTAAATTATATTTTAATAATTTTATTCTTGAGCGTTGTAAACGAACAGATCCGATTTTACACAAAGGTTTTTTCATGATGGAAATGATTGGTTTGTGATCTGATTGTATTGTAATATTTGCTCTGTAGATAAATTCATGAAATTTATTAGTTCCATAATATATTGACAACATTTCTTTCTCAGTCATACTATAATTTAATTCATGTTCATTCATATTACGAGAGGAACACGACACTAGTTTTAATATGCCCTCATGTTCTTGGAATAGGCAGCAGCCAAGACCATTTTTTGAGGCATCGCATTGTAAAATGATTTTCTTACTTGGATCAAATGAGACTAAAGCCGGTGCTGTACTAATTACATTACCCTAATTCTCCCGTTACTTTTTTCAATAAGAACAACCTTATTTATATTTGCATTTTCATTTATATTTTCTACTTTTGTTATGGCTTTTCTGCGTACTAATCTTTCTAATTCATTTTTATAAGCTTCTCGTATTGCTAATGGAACTCTTGTTGGAGGGTGACAAACAGGAGTAAAATGTTTTGATTCAGTTATTCTACATTTACCGGGAAATTCTCCGGAACCAGAAGACACATTTATGTTATGTTCTATACATTGTTCTTTATTCAAATCAATTTCCTGTTTCTCAGCAATTTGAACTCCTTTAATTAAATTTAAATGTAAGCAAGTCTGTCCTCCTAATAAAACCTGGGTTGCTCCCTCAACTATTACAAAATCAACATAAGTATCCACATTCTTAAATTTACAATGGAGATTTACAATGCCTAAAAGTTTACTAGTTGTCCCTTCGAAAACTTTTAATACATAGTTTGTAGGGCGAACCCTGAACTGATTATTTATTGTTTTAAATGTTTTTAAAGGTAGTACATTTATGTCTGCCCCTGTATCCAGTTTCGCTTTGATTTTCTTATTTTCTATTAAAACGATTTCTTCCCATACATCATTACATTTACAGTCATTTATATTTTTGCATGCACAGATGTTACTTGTAACTTTACCTACAAAAATGTCGCTGGTTCCGTCACTGTCCTGTGCTCTACATTTTTAATATTTTGAACCTTACATGCAATAGCAAAGTGGTTTAGTTTTCCACATCTTTTACACTGCTTATTGAAAGCAGGGCATTGACGTGGTCCATGCTTATTTTTACATCTCCTACAATGAAATGATTACAAAATTGATTGCACATTAGTTAAAATTGATTCTCCTGGTGGACATGATGCAGAAATATTCAGATGTAGAAAATCTTATTTTGCAATAAATGTCCAGACAGTAAGCGATGCTAAATTGAAAATAAGAGACATTGTTGCGAGATGGCCAGGATCAGTGCATGACCAAACAATTTTTAATAATGGCAGCTTGAAGCAAAAATTTGAAAATTGTGTATTCGGTCAGTATATGCTAATTGGTGATAGTGGATAATCTCTAAAGCCATATTTTATGACTAAGTTACAACAAACTAGAACACCTGCCTAAAACAGCGAGTCTATAATGAGGACGCGAAATGTAGTACAGTGTCAATACGGTTTATGGAAAAAATGATTTCCCATTTTGAGGTTTGGCATGAGATTAAAACTAGAAACCACAATGGCAGTAATAGTCGCAACTGCAGTTCTTCATAACATTGCCATTGATATAAATGATAACTCCACTGAAGAAGATGAAATAGAAGAAGACAATGAGGATGTATTGCCCCCCATGGAAAATAATCCAAATATTGCAGAAAACATCAGGAATTTGATCATTAATGAACATTTTGCTAGATTGTAAATATTGATAATAGGTAATTAAAAATCACAGTTTTTTGATATATTTTCTTTATTCAATTGTTTTTGAAAGCTTCCGAAAGAACATCTGGTCTAAGCTGTAAAACAAAGGTAAGAACATTAGTTTTATTGCATCTTATCATGTTTTTAGATAATTAAGCAAAAATGTTAGGTACCTACCTACCTACCGAATAACGGTGAGTTAAGTGTTTATATATCTACATTATATGTTTCCAAGTGACAAAAAAAAATTATTTTCAGTTGTTGGCGACACTATTATTTTTTGGCCAAGGTAGCTATCAAGTTGTGACAGGATCAAATTATTTTTGAGGAATGAGCCAAAGCAGTGTTAGTAGGTGCATTGCAGAGGTCACCAA
>CAJUYH010008951.1:0-14585 GCA_910591685.1 Galerucella tenella
AAAAACAAAAATGATATTTTCAATTGAAAAATGTACTCTTTTATTTCTGCCCACAGTGTACTTATTTATGTATAATTTGTTTGTAATGCTCAATGGGAATATACAGGGTATCTACATAAATGTTGGTAAACATTAAAATGGAAATTCGCCACTAATATAATTTCAAGAAAACATTGTTGTATTCTGTGCAAAAATTTAATTTTTAAAATTGCAAAGCACTTTCGGCTATTAAGCCATCATCAGTGCGATACCTGCAAGTAAGTAATAAAAGTTGGAATTATGTAAAATAAGAAATAAGTAAAGAATTACTTATTCGTCAGGTATGTGATACAAGAAACCTAATACAAGAAACCTAGTTCATCTGCTATTTCATTTCCTTCTATTCCAGTGTGTACATTCTTTCCAAGTCTGATGATGGTATTTGGATTCCATTCCTTCTTGTTACTTGAAGCTTAAGCTTAAAGCCTATGGCTAAGGCTAAGACCGATATTGATGTTCAGATATTGTTATGTGCAGCTTCTTCGCGCATATTACTGCATCTTCTAGACTCTAGTGGGTTCATCTTGTGTGAAACGAAGTCTATACTTTACAAATATGGAAAAGGTTATGACTACAAAAGAAAATTGTAACAGAATCCTCGGTGAATAGCTTAAATATACCCCAGTCTATTCGAATTGCAAATTCTACCGCGTTCTTGAGTTGTCAGATACGCATATTCCACAGCGAAAGTTCCCCACGGAGCTGTTAAAATTCTATGACTTTATCTTATTTTTCATATCATGCTGACATCGGGAACACAGGGGTGGCTGTGAGGTTTTTGGAATAAAGTCTAACATATAAAAGTACCGGGTGGCCAACTAAGAACGGTCGTCGGCCATATCTCAGGAATGGATTATAGCACATATTCGGGAAAACATTTTTATAGCAAGAGTGGAATTGTAGATCCACCGATAGAGGGCGTGTTTGACAGTTGAAATTTTAAAATGCAAAATCTTTCAAAATTTACCTAGTTAAGGAGCATATTAAATATTATAATCAGATTCCTCGACAAATTCTGCATATTTTTAATAGGGCAAGTTGAAGTCTATCTCTTCAAATAAGGGATGGGGGAGAGTGGGAACCTTGTTACGAAAAAACGCCTGTAATTCGGGTTCTGCTTGACCGATTTTAATAAACTTGATGTTGTTCGAAAAAGCCTTTGTTCAACAATCAAAAATTTGTAAATATGAAGCAATCTGATTGATAACATAAATGCTAGAGGGCGCTGTTTTATTTTTTTTAATATTGTGTTTTTTCGTAGCAATTTTAAATGGAAGCATACAAATTGAAGTAGCCGTTCTTAGTTGGCCACCCGGTACAATATTGATAAAATATGTCCAAGGCAAACGATTACCATGCGAAAACAAATAACTTCATACTCGATGTTTTAAAAAGAACGTAAGGTATGAAGCAACGAAAATTTGCTTTGAAATACATTCTTCACTCCGCTTTCTAAAATACTTTATTTCATATTCCCGCTGAAAAACCGTACAAAATATATGTTTTTTTATGTTACAAAATAATTTGAGCGTGATATATGTAAAAATTGTTTTTTTTTTAAAGAGAAAGGGTGCTGGATATATGAAGCGGAGGAAAATTATTGCGCACTTTTTTTGTATATTTTCATTTTAATATCGAATGTGAGAGATGGATTTTTATATTGACATGTTTATTGGAATTTCATATTAATGTACGTCTTCTTTAGACCCCCGTTCTAGATTCTACCAGTTTTTTAAATATTTAGCGTTGAGAATGTTCAAAAGAAAATCAAAGGAAAGGAGATTTTAATGAGTTTTGAATATTTTTAACTTTTTTTATAAGGTTGAATTTACTGTTTCAACCCTTACTTACTATTTTAAATGAGACTAAAAGTTTAAAATTAATACTAATAAATGAAATGTCTGAATTAATGATTATTTTGATATGTAAAACATTAGAATCTGACATAATTTTTTTTTATTATAATTTAAGTGCCTCGACAACTATGGCCATTGGCACTTTACAAAAGGCAAAAAGACATATATAAATACATACACTATTTTAAAACATAGAATATGTAAAATATCAATCTAGTTTATATTTTTGTGGTGGAGTTTAGGTGTTTTGAGGAATTTCAATGTCTTTGGGATTTCAGCGGTGCAGTTTAAAAGCTCTCTCAGGTTTGGTCTTAGGTGTAGGCGCTTATATGTAACTGTGTAATCCTGGCAGTCTGTGAGAATATGTTTAAGGGTTAAAGCACTATTGCAGTGACGGCAGACGGGAAGGTTTCCAGAAGACATCAAGTAACCATGTGTTTATCTGGTATGGTTGATCACAATCGTCTAATGACAACAGCTTCTCTCCTGGTTAAGAAATCGAGGGAGAGACAGCCGATTAATGGTTGTATATCGTAAAGGGCTGTTTTGCTGTTGTGCCAAAAATTTTGCCAGAACTCCTTGACGGACTTTTTGAATAATAGTTTTATGTCATCTGGGAGCTGGAAAATTGTTGTGATGATGGAAGAAGAGGCTTCTTGAGCATGGTGGTCAGCGTTTTCATTGCCAGTGATTCCAATGTGAGATGGGAGCCAGATAAGACAAACTGTTACATCACGATCTGAGAGGGTTTGATAAATGTCATGGATGTTTTGAACTATTGGATGGTCAGTAAAGATAGTATTGAGTGAATTAATTGAGGAAAGTGAATCGGTACAAATGGCGACGCGCTTGACAGGAGAAGAGATTTGCTTAAAATCTTGAAAGATGCTATACAACTCACCAGTGTGAACGCTACATGTTGAGGGCAACCGATAGGAACCTATTAGTTCGTGGTTGGTTGTGACGAAGCAGCCAACACCAAAAGAAGTTTTTGAGACGTCTGTGTAGAGAACTACATCATTAGGTGTTTTTTCTAATATTTCCAACAATGCTTTCTTTATAAGTATGTTAGGCGATTAATGTTTATTGAACTTGGTAAGGAAACTTCAATTTGCGAGAATTTCTGTAAGTGACTTTCGGCAATTAGCTAAGCTAATAGCCTTGTCATATGTTCAAGAAAATCTCTTGTTTCTTTAAGATGGCCATCGTCGTCGTGGATGTCGCTTAGGCGCAGCTGATTTCTGGCTTAGTCCCTTTTGTGAGTAGTACCCTTGTCGACCTGCTGCTTGGTGCATGTGGACAACCCTTATAGTTCGCTGGGTATTCTCCCTGGCAATTTGCGCAAGTAGTTGGCTTGTCCCTCGATCTTTTGCACTCGCTGGAGCTGTGTGGTCCTCTGCACTTGACACACTTCTGTACCTGTATCTTTAGAGTAGGAAGGGTGAGTATTGGCTCACAGTACTTAGGTCACATGTGACCCATTGTACATCCTCCCGAGGAGTTGTCCTCCTAGGTCATTGTCCATCCTGTCCTTCTTAGCAAGGTGGACAGGTCACTAGGAGACATCTCCTTTATATCGGCAGGTGCAGGCCAAGACTCACCGAACACACACTCTCTTATTGACGATAACTCCGGACACTCGCATAAGACATGCCTGACAGTTTCATCTTCCTGTTCATACATCCTGCATAGAGGTGTGTTCACTAGCCCCATGGTATGGAGGTGTTTCCTTAGTTGACAGTGGCCAGTCAGAAATCCTACTGTTAAACGTAGGTTTTACCTGGTCATCGTCAAATATCTCTTCGGCGTCAACCTAGTTCCGCAATTGTCGTGAGGCCGTAGGTGTCACTGGGTTCTAAAATTTTTAGTCCAGCTGCTTCCCTGGCTAAAGAATCAGCAAAGCGATTACCTTTACTCCTGTCGTGCCCTTTAACCCACCTCAGGATAATATTGTTATTTGCAGAGGTGTTAGCTAAATCTTGGTGGCGCTCTAGTACTAGCCCCGATACTATCAGTGCAGATTATTATGTTCTTGCCAGAATTTCCTTTTCTGGTAAGTTCTTTTGTGGCAATTGAGATATATGACAAACTTAATGTATAGCACTGCGTCGCTCCCTATCCTCTATTCTGCTCCTCCCATTTTATTCTCACTTGTTGTTTGTGTTGGATTCTTCTTTTTCCCACGTCTAGCTCTACCATCTTCTTTCGCTAAATCTGGAGCAGATTTGGACTCCTTCCATTTCGATATCTACTTTTAATTCGTTGACGTCTTTGATACTTGTCAGTCCTTTAAGGACAATTCTCCCTTCTTTTTTCATCACTGATTACTTCTTGTTTGATCGATTTTCAACTACAATAAATTTGCGATCCCACAGACATTTTATACTCGATAGCTTACCTCTTTACAATTGATTTCTTGCAGTGTTTCTCTTAAACCAGATCTATTCAAAACTTTTAACAATATAAATATCTTTGCGATAATAAAAATGTCCACGTAAATTCGAATCGGTAACTGTAATTTTTGAAAAGTTTTATCAAAATCCATTCCTGCTTGCTACTTTTTAGTCTAATGTATCTCATTCGCAGTGAGCTATAATTCTAGTGCACTTCAAAATGAAGTTGTACAAAGAGTATTTTTCCAATTTCCAAACGATTACATCGATCGGAGCGTACCATAGAAACAGTGGCGTTACAATTTGATTTTTCCAGAAAATACAAACTGGAATTTTATTGAAAGTGCTTCTTATATCGTAAGGCGAGTACACAAATATTGGATTTATGTTAAACATCATTAATTGTAGGTTGTATACGCACATAAACAGGGTGATTTCTGTCAAAGATACAGAGCAACAACTATTGTAGTTCCCTTGGTATATGCCAATAATTTTTAGACAGTTAAATAAATGAATAAACAACTTAGTTTTCTTAGAAACCACTAACAAAGATTTTATATTGAATTTTATCACAGAGTGATAGAATTTTATACACATAAATTTGATATATTAAACGTCAAAAAATTGCCGCGACAAGACAAAAAATTGCCAGTTCAAAACCTTCAAATTTGGTCAGTTATCAATTTACTCTAGTGAAATAGTCTTAAGAAAAAGCGTTACTTAGAAATACGCATGTCAAATATGAAAGTTACCAAGAAATGGAAGTACTTGAAATATTGAATAATTCTTAGGACCTTGAGAGTATTAACTGAGAGTATTAACTAAGATTTTCTGGGTTGTTCTTAAAGTTCATTTACCAGTTGCATGCAACTTTTTCGAGTTGCAGCGGTATCTCGCACCGTGGAAAATGGACTTAAGATAAAATTTAAACTAAGGAAAAACTTGATTTTTCTTCTTTTTTTATTATATTTTTTCTGTATCCTAACCCTTTTCGTACTGTCCATGCGAAGTCTGGTAACAAGTAATATCCGTTAAGGTATACTGCAGGTATTGTAATTCTTATCAAATAATTGAATTTTCACTGCCAGCGGCTACATTTTTATTAAGTCGAATTGCTTTATTTCTATAAAAGACAATTCTTTTCTGTCCTCATCCATCAACTTTCATATTTTCAATTTCTATATCATATAGGCAGTAGTCAAGAACAATTTGTTGGAATAAATAAAAAATCTGGAATCTTCAATTTTCTCTTTTCTCTTTTAGATTCTATTTGATTTAATTTTCGATCGCAAATAATAAATTTGGAAACCTCAGAATATATAAGAGAGATATTCAGAAAATGGTATATTATACACCAAAATGGTGGAGACCATTATTATTGACCGAGCACCAAGATTATTTCGCGAGTTGCTTAGCCCCTTTGCGGATTAAGGTTTATAAATGTCCTCAACACCATGGTGTATACAGTGCTATTCAAAAGTCCCCTCCCCACTTGTATCTTTTGAACGGCTACACTTACATTATATAATAAAATTTGGAGGGTGAAAATAAAGTGTTGTAAACTTCTCTACGAATAATAACAGGTGACGTAATAGTAGATGACGTCACAGTGCCACTCTGGCCAATAATTTTAAATAGGACCTTATGGCAAGTGATATCTCGTTTGAAAGGCATTGACATTGGCTACATAGCCATATTAATTTTGTTTGGGTTTTAACTAATTTTGACGGATACATTAAAGAAAAACCAAAATTATTGAAATTATTTTTTTAAATTTAATTAATCAAATATCAACAATGGATTCTTATAGCACTTGTTCCAAATGGGCTCCCACTACTTCCTGACAGTAATACATCCTATTAGTAAACTCTTGTCGTACTCGTTCGAATGTGTCAGCTCAAATTGTATTGCATTCTTCAATAATTCTTTATTTCAAAACGCCAATGCTATCTGGTGCCGTAGTATAAACCTTGTATTTCAAGTACCCCCATAGAAAAAAATCTAATGATGTCAGATCTGGTGACCGAGGTGGCCATTCTATAGGACCTCGCCGGCCGATCCATCTACCTCGATGTTCTTCATCCAGGTAACGTCTTACTGCACCATAATAATGTGCAGGAGCACCATCTTGTTGAAATGTTATTTCCAGATGGCCGAATTCATCTGGATTATCTTCCAGAATTTAAAGAATTAACGGCTCAATTGCATTTTGTGACATCTCCAGATACACTTCACCGCTTAAATTTGAATTTAGGAAAACAGGACCAACTATGTGGTTTCCCAAAATACCTGCTCAAACATTGACTTTTTCTCGAAATTGGGTATGTTGTTAACGAAAGGTGTGAGGATTTGTGTCACTCCAATACCTTACATTTTGTGTATTCACATTTCCATTGAGGTAAAAAGTACTTTCGTCACTAAGACAAATTGTTTTTGTGTAATGTGGGTTTTGACAAATTTTTTATATTTTAGGTATAATATGTAGTGATGTTTATGGACTATTTTTGTTTATTAAATAATATTATACATTATTTTGTGTATAAAACTGACCTTTTGATTATAAACCTATATATAATTCCAAAACAATGTAATCATTCGGCAATAATAACAATCTTCCCTTTTTCAAACATTATTTTTCTATTTTTTTTTTGATGAATATTGTGAATAATGATGGCGAACCGAACCGAAATTAATGGGCTTTGAACTTTCAATGAAAGGATTTTACCCTGTAATCAGTGCGTATTTTCTATTGTTTGCATAACTGGAAAAAAAATCGTTTATATACACAGACAATTATTAAAAAAGTCTTCAATTCTGTTTTATTTCCATTTTGTATTTCAAAATGGATAACTATGCTCGTTGAACTTTTGTTTAAAAAAAAACCTCTGAAAAGTAGAAAAAGGTATTGGAAAGATCGAGTAGGGAAGCTACGACCAAGACTTGCACTAAGAGTGTCTCATGTCCTGTAGCTCAAACTATTAAAGAAGGAAGAATGTAGATTATGTAGAAGTCCTAGAATATCCTTCAAGGAAAATGGGCTTGGCCGTCGTCATAAGCTGACCTACCACCGGCAGGAAGCTCAATGGGTTGTCCCAGCTCGCTGATGGAAGTTGTTTTGTGTGTCTGACTGGCTTTTATGGAGACTGTTTAATGAAGATGACATTAATTTATTTTGAGAGAGAGATTTTGTTGAAGGTCCATATTTTGAAATTATATCGAACTATACAGAGTGCTGCATAACTCCGTTACAAACCAAACATAATAGGTCAGTAGTTATATTTTACAATAAATATTACAAAATAACTGTGTTTTTATAAACTTTGGGTATAGGGAATGCTCGACAAAAATAAAACTTACATAATCGAAGATTCTATTTTTGCTATAAAATACAGGGTGTTCCATTTGAAAGAAGAAAGAAAATGACAGGTTCGAGTTTCCGTTCACCCTGTATATAAGAAAGAATATAATTAGAATTTAATAGAATACGGAGATATTGCATCATGTTACAAAACTTTGTTTGGCAAAATACATTTTTTTTTCAACGTACAACAAGCTATAGAGCGTTGATATACCTACGATTTTCACATAAACGTGTCCATATCTTTTGAAGGACTCTGTAAAACGTGGCAAAACTTTATATCAAAAGCTTCAAAAAAATGTAACCAATCCGAATTCGGTATAATATACAGGGGTTCCCATTTGAAAAATCATGTTTGATTTGTAACGGAGTTATGCAGCACTCTGTATAGTTCGATATAATTTCAAAATATGGACCTTCAACACATCTATTTTTGTTAATAATATTTTTTGATATCTCCTATAATAACCCATATACCGAAGTTTGTCGTAAGATTGGTACACCCTGTATGTGCCTTCAAATCATGATTAAACATTAAAAGTATATATGCTTTCAAAAAATCAACCTCTAGCAATTTTTCCTTCGCTTCCTGTAGATTGTTTTGATGTGATATATAACTCTGGTTCCCTATTAAGTAAAATAGCAGATGTAAGCATTAAAAAAACACTTAGATACGTTAAAAAGTTTTTTTTATTACATTAATCAGCATCTAAGCGTTCTTTAATTCCGGCTCTTAAACGAAAATTGACTCAATTCTGTATCGTCTTTGATGCCATCATCTTTGAAATAACCCAATATCTGTTGTCATTAGAGCCATCTCATCATTTCCAAAGATAACTTTAATGTTATTAGAACTGCTTGTAACAAATTGCCCATAAACCATTTGCTTTTTACGAGGTTTCGCATCAAAATGTTATATATATAAAGCCACCCCGAGACTCGTTGATTATTCCATAAAAGCCTATCGCCTGTAGAGTTTCACAATATCGTCAATTTCAACATTTAGATTGGATACTTCTTGATGGCTAGGTCCTTTAAGAGACAGTGGCGCAAATGTCTGATCGTTTCGTCGAGACACAAAAAACTTCTGAGATCAGCATTTTAGTGAACAAACAAAGTTTTCACCAGGGAATCACTGAAAATTTGTTAAGAGGAAGAAGGAATTCTATTCAATCTAGATTAGAGGCTGTGTATATACAGGGTGTCTTATTGGGAAAGGGCCTTACTTCAACTGTAGATGGGGATAACTTCATAACTTCCGAGTTACCTTGTATATTATTTTGAAATTTGGTACACGTCATAACCATTACCTAGAAACTCCATCAAAAGCATCTCCAAAAAGATAATGCAGGTCCGGCTTAACAAAAAATTTCAAAACTCGTCTTTCCTAAAAACATCACCCTGTATATAGATTTTTTTGGAATGGCTCTTTATAATTGGAAAGAGTAAAATCGGGTCTACTATTTCCTTTTTATTTTTCTTCCTTATGGAAATTCACCCTTTTCTAGTTATGGGTAACTTGAAGGTGAAAACCACTCAAAATCTAATTTGTGAACAGAACCCAAATTTTTCTTCAAAAAAACCCATCTTCTAAACATGTGGCTACGCTACTGCATAGCCATATTTAATTGGGCTAATTTTAGAAGGTCCTTTTGCTCTTGTTATTTTTCTCACGGACAATATGACTGGCTCTGAAATGACGTCGTTTGAAGATAACAGCCGTCGTTACGACCAAGTTAACTGTAAATTCCTGATGGATCTATTTTCAAGTGGACCTTCCGTATCACCGTTAAGCTCACAATTTGCCTTAAAATTGAAGCACGTCTGTGTTAGTTTGATGAGATTCTTTTTTTTTCAATTGAATTTAAATAGTGGAGTGAAAAAAAGCACGAAAACAATATTTATTAATTTGGAATTCAATATATTTAAGCGATATTATTATTTACAATTTCAAAATAGTTTTACCAATATTTTTGCCCGTTAAAAGTCCATTCAAAGCCGTACACATATTTTCGAATCCTTCGTATATTGTTTCCCTGTATTTCAGTCTTCCCTCATTCAATAAATTCAAATGTATAGCTATCAACTCAGGATTTTTGTGAAAAAACGATACACAAAGAAACCCTTCCACCTTCAGTTGTCTTAGAACTATAGCAGGTTGAACAACGCTAGCTGAAAATGGAAGAAAAATATTCAAAACCGTTGAAGACATGGTACTTTTCTTTACCTGTAGGGATCGTAGCAGCGCTTAGAGTACTAACCATTCCACAAGCTGAGACTCTACCAAAACTGTTCATTTGAGACATGACTATGGAACTTTGCTCCCCTCCAACCTAAAATTTATATGTCAACCATGGCATACTAAACAAAAGAAAAAATAATATTGTACCCTTCAGTTAGTCACATTGAGAAAGGGAGAGGAGGAGAAGGATCAGGTCACAACACCAGGATTGAAGAGGATGGTTCAAAGGAACTAGACTTCCCTCAAACACTGAGCAGATCTTCTTGGTCTCAGTTATTCTTCGACAAAAAATTCTACTCACATTATCAAAGTACATATCAACTCCTTCAGGAGCAACTCTCTTCAATTCTGTCTTTAAATCAGCTGTTTTGTAATTGATTGCGTGATCGAAACCCAAATCGTCAGTGATCCATCTACATTTTTCGTCAGTTCCTGTTATTCCTATAACTTTGCACCCTTTCAGTTTACCCCATTGTCCGGCGTTACTACCAGTGGCTCCAGCCGCTGTGCTTACTACCAGCGTCTCTCCTTTTCTAGGATGACATATGTCGAGTAATCCATAATAAGCTGATGATCTGTTAGGAAAAATTTTGTCAACCAGTTGAAGAGATGGTTACTATACGTACCCTGTTATACCCAAAATTCCAAGATAATAAGACATGGGGAAGTTTTCAAGTTCTGAAATTATAGTGGGTGGAAATGGTAGTATACTCCATGGAGAACCATCGGAAATGGTATGAGTGGCACAACCAAAAAATGCTGTTATATATTTCCCGACTTCGAATTTTGGATTTTTACTTTCAATAATCCTAAGAAATAATAAAAATTTTTATAATTTAATCCATTTGACTTCTTTTTTGTACCTCAGTCGGCCAATGTACCATAAGATTTAACCTCTAAACACCAAGCTACTCATGTATGAGCCTTGTGAAGATTTATAACACTAATTCACATGCTACTGAGATGCAAAAAGAAGTGGAAATTAGTATAGGAGCAGTGCTATAGTTTTGATATACCTAGCGATCTGTTGTGCAGCAAAGATATCTCCTACTTTTACATGTCCGATGTGTTCTTGGGAAAAACCTTTCATAAAAGGGTCTATGCTTATATAAATTGCTTCAGATAAAAATTCTGAAAAATTGTAACGATATTTTTAAACAAATTATAACTTGAGAACATCGAAAATGTTAATAAAAATAATCAATACCTCCTTCTTTAATTGGTGGTAAATCTTCTTCGATCAGCTGGAAATTATCCTCAGTTGGGAAGGCTCCGATAGATTTGATGAGAATGTATTTTTTTGATAAAACCATAATTTTGGATCTGATAAAAATATTTTTCAAAGATTTGAAGTATAAATTTGTCAAAATTATATATTATGAATTAAAGATTAGAAGTATTCTGGATCGGATAACTGATTCTAGTTCATCACACACCATACAACTTTTCTGGTTAATTGCGACATGCTCACCTTTATATTAAAGCTGTGAAAATTCAAACATTTGATTAACTTTTCTGATAATGTTTATACAGGGTGTCCCACGACGAGTTAAAACTATCTGTATATGGCAAAATACTTATAGTAAAATCATGAAAATTTCTACGTTTTGGTTTCCGGATGCGATCTTTCTAACTAAAATATTTTCAAAGATGGCAGACTTCCGGTTCTAAAGAAGTCGACTATAACTTTGTAATTTTAAATGGAACACCCTGTATATTAATACATTTTTGAAATCTACGTAAAATTTTAGTATAGTTTTGTCTGAAAACTTTTTTCGAAAAATGCATTCTTTTTAAGTTATTGATTTTTTTGTAAAAAATTTGACGGCTGCAGACCCTTACAAATTATTTTTTTAAGAGGATAGCCTTGAAGATATTAAAATGGTTTCTGTTCGGTTGCTATGAGCAAGGTCAGACCTATTGGAATCTATGTTAAAATTTTTTTCATTTTTCACAGGGTGTGTATAGAAAGTGTTCAAAGTTTAACTTCATAAATATCAAATTTCTTCATTTTTTTAAATAAAACCACCCGGTTTTTTCTCTTTGAATGCATTCAGGGGTAAAAAATGAGGCAAATTCATGTATACTTTCCTATACCTAAACCTTACCAAGAAAATGAAGAAATTTGATATTTATGAAGTTAAACTTTGAACACTTTTTATACACACCCTGTATAAAATGAGAAATTTTTAAACATAGATTCAAATACATCTGACCTTGCTAAGAGCTACCGAACAGAAACCATCTTCATACCTTTAAGGGTATCCTCGTAAAAAAATAATTTACAAGGGTCTGCACCGGTCAAATTTTTTACAAAAAAATCAATAACTCAAAAAGTATGCATTTTTCGAAAAAAGTTTTCAGACAAAACTATACTTGAATTTTACGTAGATTTCAAAAATGTTTTAATGTAAAGGGTGCTCTATTCAAAATAACAAAGTTGCAGTCGACTTCCGGTTCACCTGCAATCTTTGAAAATATTTTAGTTGAAAAGATCGTATCCATAAACCCAAACGTGGAAATTTTCATGATTTTACTTCAAGTATTTTGTCATACAGATAGTTTTAACTCATCATGGGACACCCTGTATACAAACTGTTATCTATATGAATAATTAATAAAAGCAGCGTTAACTAAAATTGATGAATATTAAGCGAGAATAATTTTAATTATCAGCAAGGCCACTTTCACTAAAAATACCTACATCAAAATTAAAATTTCGAGCATCAAAAATTACAAAATGACCGGGGAAAAATGTATTCACAGAACCTTTTGATTTTTAGGTCATACTAGTTCATTATTGTGTTTCTATTGCTTAGTTACCTATCTAATGTCGTACTTTATGCCCGCACGGGCATAAAGGGAAATAATTTTTTGTTCAACTTATTTAATAACCATGTCGTAAGCTTCTTTAGGCTTTTCTGGCAACAGATTTACAGTTGCTTTCTCTGCTTTTTCAATAATTCCGTCAGGAATTCCAAAATCTTCGTTAATTTTGACTTCTAACTTTGACACATGAAAATTATTGTGATATTTATGTTTGTCAACATTCACCTATTAATTCAAACCGGATTTTTTAGAACACTGATTTGTATTGAGATTGGATTGCAATAACGAACTAGTATGACATAAAAGTTTGTATGTACCGCAGGCATAAACAGATGTCTACACCCTCGGGCGACTTACAAACCCTCGGGCCAGAGGCCCTCGGCTTCGTAAGACGTCGCCCTCAGGGCATAAACATCTATTTATACCCTTGCTACATAAATAACTATTGTACTTCCTAGTGCTTGGGGTCAGTCTGTAATAGTCTTATCTTGACTCATAAAACTTCTTAACTTCAATGTACTTTTTGTGTTCATTTATTCGGACTTTCAATGGTCTGAATGTCCCAGCAAAATAAAATTTGTCACATCTATTTAAAACACCATTTCCTTCAATAAAAAAATGTAACTAACTCTCACTTTTAAAATTTCAATCCAAAACAAAATTAAAAATTACCCAAGAGAATGTTATTCATACACCATTCAGTATGACGCAGCATAATTCATAACAAACATCGATATTAAAATGATAAGACATATCCGAAGCAATAAAATCTGTACTATAAAATCAATTGATTAAATCGAATATGATTGCAAATTATATCAATATGAAACACCATTTGCAGCGACAATAAGTGTCCCTAATTTTCTATGATGTATCATGGCTGTCGAAAGGAATTTGTATCTGTAATTAAAATATGTAACACCGATAAATTTTGTTTCGTAACATAAGTGTAGTCTTAGAAGACAGTTCGACAGCTGATAGTTTAGTTAGGCTACTATTTTACGAAAACTCTGTACAAAATATTGTCAACTGTAATGAGCATGGTTTAGATGAAGATGCTACAGAAGATATTGAAGCAGAGGATGTTGATCAATTGATTGATTAGTTCAGCATCACCAGTCAGAGGCTCCCAATCCTCGACACCTCAGTCTTTAAGCTATTGGTGATCTTTTTTGTAGGATCTCTTGGCAAAATAATTCTAACCGATGGAATAGACCACATGTAGATCCAGCAAGATGATCATATATTATATCCTGATCGTGCCTGACCGTGAAATTGCGTAGAATTTTCTAGTACCGGCTATTATCATTGCCAAATCGTCTTATTCAACATTATCCAATTTTTTATAAGGTTATTAGGAGGCAACTGAATTAGATTTAACACTTTACACCAGCTCTCTATCACCAGGAAGTATCTCCAAGGGTTCCAAAATTCCCAGCTTAGACTACATTTAGATGAGATGAGAGTCCGAGTGTAAAAGAAACTTCTTTATTATTTGAAATGTACTTAACCCTTCGTTAGTCGCGCGGTATTTTGTCACTGGATTGGTCGCGCGGGCTACAATGGTAGCCAATTCAAATTTCAACTAATATCACTTTTAAAAATGAAAATAATACAACCATTTGTTAATATTCGTTATATTAACACAGGAAATACAACAATATAAAAGAAAATATCGATTTTTGGGCTTTAGAAAACGAAGTATAAAAAAAATTGTTATTCCATTGCATTTCGAGCTTCTCGTTTGGGGCCTGGTAAATGAGTTATGATATTATGTGATTTAGTACGAACTTGTAAATTTGGTCTTCTCTTTTTCCATTTTGTAGTTTGGTCTTTACCAACAAAGAAATTTTCAGCGATGTTCTCTT
>CAJUYH010008952.1:0-14584 GCA_910591685.1 Galerucella tenella
AACTAATTCAATTTTACACACACACCGAAAAAAAAAAAAAAAAAAAAGGAAGTAATAAATTAATAATCGATTAATTAATTTTATCTAATTTGCGATTAGTACTTGAATTAAAATCTCATCCCGAGCTTTATCATACATACATTAAAATATATCAGCAGCGATATATTAAAGCGACGATGAAAATGGAAACTATCGACAAGATAAAACTTCATTTATCGAGGTAAAATCAAATTTATTTGAATTATTGGGCTCTCTCCTCTATTCTCTCCTATTATTTCTACCCTTCATCATTATTATCTCATTCACCAAAGTGTATAGTAAAGCACTCATGCACATACATGTTATGCTTTGACCATTAATCATCCAAGTAACAAACATTGTTGATATATCTTTTCATCCAGTTTGCTCTTGGCTACCTCATTACCCATAACCATCGACCAATAATTATATAATTAATCGTTTCATTCATAATAATTTATATAATAGAATTATGATTGGTTCAGTAACACTTGTCATAATAGTAATTCACTCAAATAATAAATATGAAAAGTACAATTTTTCCACATCAAAAAACACATTCAAATAGACATAATATTTTATTCATTTTCTTTTTTATAATAATCTAAACCGTAGTCCTGTATCAAATCGATTATTCTGCCTTGCAATTTGTTGCCAATATATATATATATAGCTCCTCATATTTCACGAATTTATTCAACGAAGAGTCTGGTGATTGCATAGAAGATGAAAGAACAAAAAAAGAGAGAAAATGCTATCGTGAACGAACAATAAAATCAACTCGACTTATGAATGTGATGGTTTTTTTATGAGTGTCTTGGCGTGCGATCTGAATATCCAGATGAGACCGTGGAATATTATAATAATAAAGTTTTGGATCAGCACAAACTGCATTTTTTGCTTCGTCTCCGCTTTTTACATACAATCGATGTATAAATATTGAATTTATATCTATCGAATGATAATTTTCAATGTTACAATGTGATTTTGAGTTTATTCATTTTTGCATTTGTTGTTTACTTCTCAATATGCAAGTGGCGCAATACTATCCCTAAATAAATGTTGTTAATATTAATAAAATTATATATTCAATGCGATTGTGGTTTGTTTATTTCACTCAAGTGAATGCTCTGCATCGTTTTCATTATAAGAATGGAATTCAATGCGAATTACAGTACAAACGTTTCAATAAATACAGATAAAATTCACGGGAGAAACCACAGAACAAAGGAAGAATAGCATCAGCTGATATTCTTCTTATTTCCTGGAAATTTCACAGTACAATATTGGATCAAGCATAATAACAGTTTTAATAATGTGGTCAGATGATTTTTTCCTTTTTAATTTCGTTTGTGTTCAACGAGATGAAATATACTCTGGTGCTTCACATTCTGATATCATTACAATTTTCATTTTAACTACAAAAGTTAAAATTAATCATAAAACGAAGTAGTAATACTGATGTAGATTCATAATGAAGAGGATTAAGAAGAAAAGACAAAGCAAAAAACGGGCGAGGGACCGAGAGAGAGAGAGAGAGTGAGGGTAAATTGATAATTTATGTCGGATGAGGTTTTAATAGATGGAAATTCTCTCAAAACAAACACATACACTTTTACATTTCTTTATATCACAATAGAGATTCATTTAAATGGATGGAAAAAATAAAAAGAATACATAAAAAAATAAAAATAAAAAAATAAAACAACGATAAAAAGAAAAATATATAAAATTTTATGGAGGAAATTCTGCAATCAAATATGGACTGGAGATTATAAAATAAATGAATTAGACTTGGGAGAAAATGAAAAAAAATAAATAAATAAATAGATAAGTGCAATTGCTGATTAACATAAAAATTTTATTATTGCTGCCAAGAGAAATGAAATCATGAGTCTTGTCGTTTTATAACGCATTTGCATTCGGATGTGGTCATGGAACTATTGTGGAGCTGTTGCGCGTACCATGGGACAAGGATAGAGGTGAAAAGCACCATGAAATAGACCGGGAGAGCATAGTACGATGAGTGAGGCTAGAGAAACACAACTGGAGCGAACAAAAGTCGTTAACAGTAGTTAAGGTTCTCTGCTCTGCTTGTGCGATAAATGATGTTAGATCGTGAAACTTAGTTGGCAGTAATGCACACATATATATATATATATATATATATATAATAACTTGTGTAAAAGCTTGTTACTGTGTGGCTTTCACAGTACAAAAGTCTGTTACCCTTCAATCCTACTTCATTCCTGCTGCACCACTCGCTGCAACAACAATAAAGTTTGACATGAAAAAAAAAAATAACAAATTAAACGAAAAATTCATTGTAAAAAACTTTTATTTCTATTTTCACTTTTATAAAAAATAACAAAATATATCCATCAATCAATTTGCCATGTCATATCAGACACAATTTAATTTAATATTAGATTTCATCAATCCATGTGCACACATATAATATGATATCCATAAAAAAAAAAGAAAAAGAAGTACGTAGAGAAGTAAATTTTGGTTGGAAACGTAGAGTAAAAAAAAAATAAAAATGAATTGCAATGATGAAAGAGAGATAGAGAAAAAGAGAGTGGATAATATATAGTAGAGAATGTGGATCCCATAGCGCAACTGGTTGTCAGATCCATTTTAGATTCAATATGAGAGCACCCGTGGGAGTAACGAGAGGACAAGAGAGAGCACACATGTCGGTTGTGTGTCCTCCAACTGAGCAAGTGGAAGAGGAATATTGCGAGAGAGCGAGTGAATGGGAAAAAAAATACAGCTTCCTCAAGGACGATCTTTGCTCTACAGTCTCTAACTCTGTGTTATACATTCCCTAGACAATTGTCCGTACTCCCTGGACTATGTGTCTGCAATTGTTGTAGAGCATCATAAAACTTCGTTAAATATTTCGATACATAATAATAAATATAACCAAATTTATTTTATCATTCTTGAATCCACTTTCATCGTTAAATTTCAAATTTAAATCGAGTTCGATACAGTATTTATAAATTGCACTCACACAAAAGACAACTTTGAAATAAAATATTTTTCAATTCTAAAAAAAAAAATCGAAAGAAAAATATGGTGAGATGGATGTTAATTATTTGCTGCCTATTCAAATTGTACAGCATAAACAACCAAATGAATATGGACTTTTTGATGTTGAATTACTGTGTGAAAAGTATATATCACTCACGATAAATCTAGTAATTTAGTTGCACGCTCTGTATTATCTGTATCAGTGACAATTGATAAATTAATGATTACATAGACGACTTTCATAGCTATAATAACAACTGGAGTACGGACTACTTCGATCTTTCAGCGGCGTGTCGACCTGACGAAGATCCACGAGACTCGTGGCTCCGAAATGTCCGTTATAAATCTCCTACTGGGGTGATGCATCGCCACACGCGCCAAGTATAGAAAGGATGAATACCATGGAGTGAGAGAGGACGTTGTGTAAAGCAGACAAAGCACTTTGGAAAGGACAAACGAGAAACACACACGAATATTTGGTGGATGGTGATTGTGTGTTTGTATGATGAATAGAATTATTACAAGTGGTATATCTATTTGCCATATGTCATTTGAATACTCATTTCTATTGAAAATAAGAACTCCATTATTTTCACTTTTTATTTCATCAAATTGTATTTTTATATATGGAAATAATGCATTTTTAGATTTTATTTAGTTGGTAAAAATGTTCGGCATTAGGGTAAAGTTTATGATGCGGAAGGAGACAATGTTTGTTGGGGTGCAGTGACAGGAACGGAGAAATGTTTAAGGGTACGATAGAGCTTGCGAGAGACCACATAGACATTAATAGTTTTTTTTCCCTCTCTTCTTTATTTTTTGCTTAACGAAATGTATTTATTAGTCGGTTTATCACGTGCAAACTTTTCCAATTCCATCAATATCCATTTTTTTTTATATTCAGTATGTTTTTTTTTTTTTTTTTTCAACTCAAGCAGATATCATTCCACTCTACTTCCGCTATAATTGCTTCCGATTACAATTCCATTCACATTCGCTTCTCTATGGTCGCTGACATTGAAAAATACAAACGGAATGAAAAATGGCAATAACAATAATAATAAAATATAAGCCAATAAAATAAAAATAAGAATAAAAATATCCTGCAATATTGAGTTGAATGTCACTATTATTGTGAATATGTGCGATTTGTTTATATATCTTCATCAGTCAAATATACACAGCACTATCAAAGGTATTATGACTCAATAAATTTTCATTAGTCAAAATTGCGCCTTTTCCTCCATTTCATTTTCTCACATTCATTTCTCTTACCCTTATACATTTTTCGACCTCTTCTCACCCATTTTTCACTATATCGCCCATTCTTCCTCTCCTTTCTTTCTTTCTTATCCTCATTCTTCACAGACACTCAAGGGCAAATCGAAAATTTGTTATTTACTTTCAGCCACACAACCCTGAAAAGATTAAAGTCCTGACCTGCACACACCACATCTACTCCACAATGAATTCACTCTCTCTCTAATCAAAGTGATTCCCGACAAGGTCAACAGGCAATTGAGAAAATCACAAAAAATATAGTTGTCCAGTACATTTCATCATGTTAGATAATTAATTTATTAGTTTATTGGTGTATTTTTTCATGGGAAATTATGAGGAGTAAAAGAAATCAATAATATTATGATTTTATGGTAACAAATTTTTAGGTTTTTTAGTTCCATCACTCTCGAGTTCACGTGACATATTATCATTTGTCGTCATCATTGTATATAATACACGTATTTTAATTGAAGTCACATATCATTATTATTTCCAATCGAACCACATAAGTTTTCCTCCTTTTTGGGTGGCTGCCATTCTCAAAAAACTTCCACAGTATACGACGGATATTCATCCGGATAAGAACAGAGGAAAAAAAAAAAAAAAAAAAATGTTTCTTATGGCCTTTATAAAAATTAAAATTTTTTTGTATATTATTCAAGGTGACGTCCGATTGAATATAAATATGTAGATTTTTTGCTCTTTTATCAACTCAATATTGTAAGAAATGCAAATATATGCCGTATTATGTTCGATACCTCGAAAAATTGGACAAAACCAATATGTTTTTATGGCGAAAAAATTAATAGATAAATTATATTTCAATATAAAGTTTCGTGTAATGAATTTTTTCTTTTATTCATCACATCTATTCAAGTTCAAGATTGGAATGATTAAAAACTCAATTTCATATTAAACTTCATTATTAATTTTCTTGTTTGCAATTATTATTTACATTTCACTTTGAAATGAAAATGTATTTGATTTTATTATTATAAATATTTTGTACACGTTGCCAATCGGAAAAAAAAAACTGCTGTAACCATATAAATATATGTGAGACCGATGAAATCAATCTCTCTCTCCATCTCTTTTTTTTTTATCATCATGCCACTCTCGCACTCGCATAGAGACTCAACAGTATGCAAGGACACGTTTCTTAATCCAAACCTGAGCTCAGCCAAACGATGATGCAGAATTTAGTGTCCTCGAAGGGGCTATAATAATACGTGGGAAGTTACACGGTAGGTTGGTACATGAAACTTGAACACCTTTATATAATACACCATTTTTCTGAAGAAAAATAAATCCAATAGCACTTTTGTACTCGATATATTGGTTGCATATCAATTAAACCGACCATACTCACCTGCAACAGATATTATTATCAATTTATTTATTGTAATCATATGTTTAATTGCAATGAGAATTAGCAAATTCAAATATTGCAACTGCAATCTCGAAATTATCAATGATTGAACAGAATAATGATAATAAATTTCGTAATTTTATTTATTGAATACGTAATTTTCATCAATAAAATGATTTGTAATGAGAAATTTAATACTGTCTATTGTTTCAGGTGCAAATTAATACTGTACACGCGGATGTTATGATGCA
This sequence comes from Galerucella tenella, assembly GCA_910591685.1. NCBI lineage: Eukaryota > Metazoa > Arthropoda > Insecta > Coleoptera > Chrysomelidae > Galerucella > Galerucella tenella. The sequence goes on from CAJUYH010008952.1 coordinate 5,959, forward strand.
TAAAATTTAATGCACGCACATGACATTACAATATTTATTTTTATCTGTATTTAATAATTAACGCTTGAGTTAGCCGACGATTTAGTTTCAATCTCGTGGGTTAAGTGCTCTTATTCTCTCAAGAGATTGATGTGGTCACAACAGAGAGGATATAAATGCATACGATGGCACGATGCCCAGAAACTGGAGTGTTAAAACGGTGGATAAATTAAAGTCCTCATCATTATACCTATATATAAGAAAGTAAATATGTATTTATGGTGCACTGAATGCGACGATATTATTGCATTATTAAAATTTATATAAAAACTTTGTATAATTATAGACGAAATTATATTATATTCCGGCAAGAAAAAAATTAAAGAATACTGATATAAGTTGTTAATTCGAATAAAACTGGAATGTATATAATTGCCTTTTTTATTTTGAATTGATTGACGTTTAATGAATTTTAATGCACAGATTAATTACAATTTATTATTAGATCAAGTTGCACTTGTTATTGATGAAATATGTTTTACAATTTTAATGAATAATAATTGTGTAATTAAAATATTGTCATAACCGTGTCTGTTTATTCTCTCACATAAAATAAATATTATTATGTTATATATTTATATATATAATACACATCTGGTGAATTTTAGAACCGTTTCAACTAATCGACCGACCCATTAGTCGTTTAAAATAACTTAATCTTCAAAAAGATATTTGTTCAAGCTGAAGTTTTATGTAATGCAAGAAATAACAAATTTTAATTTGACTATTGTAACTAAATAGAATGCACAATTTAACAATAAGGAATTGAGACAAAAATCAACTTGTCATAGATAGTGGATGGCTGATAAAAAACATCTACTATTTTATGTTAATGTAAAAATGATATCAAAGTATTGATATTGATTATCATATAAATTATCACGCGTTTGTAAATATTCGATCGTAGCTATAATAGATTTGCATTTCTAATCTGATAAATGGCATCGCTCATAATTAATCATAATATATACCTATTGTATTGAGATATAAATCTTACCATACTATATTTAATATAGCTATCTTCGTTCTAACATAAATAAGAAGTTAATTTAATTTAAATTAGAACGATTTTGTTTTGTTTTTCTATACAGAGAAATAAAAGGAGTGTAGAATAAAATGAGGATGAAGATAAAAAAATTACAGATTGTATAAACAGAACAATGCGTGTCCATTATTTTCCATTATAGATTGTTGTTATCATCTTTAGAATTATGATATAATCGGCTTATCAACATGCAAATCATCGGTTCATTGATTTCGTATGAAATATTGTGTACATGGCGAATGAGAAAAGCTTCAGATGTGGTAAATATTATGTGAAAAGAAGCTTTTAAGCTTTGTATGATGAAAAAAGCTTTTTTCCATTAATTTTCGTAGTGTCATAAGATTAAATAATAAACAAATAACTTTGAATATATATATATACACCTTACACTTTAAATTAATATCATCGTTGAAGGAATTGTATCGAATATTAAAAAGTTTGCTGTAGTTGAGTGCAGATATAAATATTAACAATTTTAATTGTATTCATTAATTATCATTATTGTTTTATTGCTACATAATTTTCATTTGTGATACATGGCAAAGTATAATTACCAATGATTTTATAAATGCGCACAATAATTCAAATATGTAAATGTATGATTGTCAATATTCAATGCAATTTATAGTTGTCATGGTAAATACACCTAATTTACGTGCGGGTTCTGTAATGAAAGCGAGCTTTCATCATTGAAATATATGTATAGGGTATAACTGTGGAAATGTAAACAACTGTCGGAACAATCGTCTCCAAGCGCACCAGTTCAGCAGCTGAATCGATTGCATGTCAAGCTGCGTGTGAAATTCGTCTGGATATTACAAGGTTAAAGCCAATACCATGTTTGAGTATAGATTGAAAAGATATTCGTATATTTAAACTGATACTGTATACATGAGCGTCATGTAATCAATTCTATTTGAATACAATATTAGCAATGACGACAAAGTATTAAATTGAATAAAACTTTTGATAATTCAACGAGGTTAAAAAATAATTTGACAATACGATTAGATTTATAAAATATTTTATATCTGTTGAAACAATTTATTCACAATTTATTTCTTTTTCCATTATACTTCTCACTATTATTCATCCATTTATTTATTCATGAGTGTATTTGAAGTAAAAATGAGTGAGAATTGAAAGAATACGTGCCACTTTACAAAACCACAACCACTTTTATTTTTATTACACTGAAAATATTTTCCAATTCCAATTTCACCGAGTAAATGTCATTTATTTATCCATTCATGTATTCATGTAAAATAAGTTTCAAGGCGGGCTTTGCTTCAATGGGCAGGATATACACGAGAGTGAAAAAAAAAAACAATGAAGATACATATATATATTTTGGCCGTTCATCTTGGTGAACTTATGCGCCATTCTTAAAAATTCCGTGACTATCATTCTTGTCAGGATATAAAGAAGAGAGCGTCTTGATCATATGAAATCAATCATTCGCTTTTGTAATATTCATATAGGTATAAGTATACAACTATATATGTATATTATTGTAGGTGAATTCAAAGGTTTTCATCGTTTTTCTCGAGAGTCTAGCACCAAAGTAAGAGATACAGGTAGCGAGTATTATATTTTATGATGGATGGATTTAGAAAAATAGAATTAAAATATGATTCTTTGTGCATTAAAATAGTCACTAAATACATGAGAGTCTATTATTTTTGTTTATAATATTTAAAAAATATTTATTGAGTTGAAACTGAATGTATATGTGTGGTTAAATAGATTCTTAAATATATATTCATTTCATTTATATCTGTTATCTTCATACAAGAATTAAATTAAATTCGCATTACCAATATCTCGCAATTTTTATACAATTCTTCACTTAAAACAGACAAGCGCATATCTAATATTTTTATTACATCAATATTATCAACGAAAAATGATTGGATTTTTTAGTCCACATGTAGATAAAATCCCACGATGCTCTCAAATGTACTTTACTTATCCGTCTATTTCCAGACAATACAATATTTAATACATAAATTTTTTTCAGTGAATTCAATTTCAAAATATCTCTATCACCATCCTTCCTTCTGTTTATACTCATTGATAAAAGTATCAATCAATTCATCACAGTATTATTACAAAACATATAAAATATAATGTATAATAATTTCATGAATAAAATTATTTTCTCATTGGCCAATTTGTAATATTGCATTTTTAATATATTTATTAACATTAAATATTTATACATTAATTTATATATATATATATATGATTATATACGTAAATAAAAAGTTATATATAAATATAATTGTGTACGTGACAAATGACACTACACCTTTATAGACAACATATTGTATATTTTTGGCATTTTATTAACATTGAATATGTTCATTATCTCAATTAGTTGAATGGTACAGAATAGATAGCAGTTCATAATAAGGTTTGATATATGTGATTTTTTGGCGAATATAAATGCCCTTAACTGTATGAAAATGCCCACAAAAATGCATTTTTAACGTTTGTCATTAAATTTTAATTACAATTTACGTATAGGTAAACACCTTCTATACTTATGTGACAATATTGCTGTCTCATATTATTTATGAAAATATAATAATGTGAAAATATTATAAATTAAAATATACGAAGTCAAATAAGGAACGTAGCATATTGGTTTGAGATTTTTTTTTTCCTGCTATCATTGAAGATTGATAACAAGGTATGAGAAATTTCGGCCAATAAATAAAGTATCAGTTGTAATAATAATGCTTTTCTCTTTCTTAACTACATTCATTTACGATAAAACAAGGTCTTAATTTTGATTCCGCTTTTCCTGCAAATGTTGTGTGTAATTGACATTTTTACGATTTTTCCCGCAACATTATCAGTAACATACGGCTATATACAATTAGAAACCAAAATAGAAGTCAAATAGAATAAATATTTGCATTGTCATTATTTTTTTGAGTGATTTTTCGGAAACTTGAATATTTGTTATTGACAACAAAACAATTATTATATAAATAATGTTTATATACGATAGATAATTTGATGGACGCCTGATTCAAAGGATATTTGACCTGATAAAAAAAAATATTGGGCCATGAAATTTTTATAATAATAAAAAAAACAATACTTAATAATTTTATGTAAAAATGTTTTCTTGAAATTTTCCATAAGTGCCACATGGCAAAATCATGTACGGACAACGTTAATGAATCACGTTGGAACAATGAATATTCCAAGCCACGCGGAAATTTATGTAATCTTTGACAACACAGACAATACTTTTACGCATAAGAAACACTAAATTGTCATGGTGCGTATATACCTTGAGGTTGCATACAATTTGTTATTTAATCAGGTCGTGAAATTATCTAGTTGAAAAATATGCACTTGCCCACTTTAAATGTTCACTTGGACAAAAAAAGAAGAGATAGATTGACGAATGAGTTCATATATAAAAAATATATATATAAATATGTGTATACAAAAAGTATAAATAAATAAATTATCAAACGAAATAGCGTTTTATCTATTTGGAATAAGGACACATTATTAGTTTTTGCCCAAAAATTCATTACATTTATTATTTCTCTGCATGTAACCATATTCTCATGATTATAATTCATACAAACGATAAAAAAAACAAAAACAATTGTATAAAACCATAGAAACATATAAAATACCAGTCTGCAATACACAAAATTAATAGTTAACAGGATTTATTTTCTAAAAATTATCATGTTCAATCGCACATGATTATTTTATTTATCCATTCATTTTTTTATTTCTATCTCTTTGATATTTACAACAAAGACTGTGATAATCTGATGATAGCAATCAGATGATTAGATTGACCGTGATGAAAAAATTATAAGGATAAATTCTAAATTGTTATCAGTAAGTAATCAATACGATATTCTATAATTTCATGTCACGTCTGACATCAAGACATGAAGAATCATTCAATAAGTTAATTATACAATTACATTAATAATTCCGGAATTTCAAGTTTTTCATTCATTATTATAAAACAAAAATATATTAAAAGACATAAATTGCACTGGAAGGCCACGACAGTATTATAAAAATTATATAAACGTTTGCGATTGAAAAAATAAAAGAAAAAAACAAAGAAAAAAAAAATAATTTGCATGAACCCGCCATGAATAAGGAATGTAATCGACAACCAATAGGACACGTTGGCTCCTCACCAATGGTCACTTGGTCGCTATCAATTTGGTTAGTATATAAGTGAGTGCAAGTAAAGCGTCGCGTGTCATTCCAGTGAGCCGGCTCTCACTCGTCAACCATTATTTCATTACCATTGTAAATTTATCACATTTATATATGGCAAGTTCAAAGTATTAATAAATTCATTCGAATTCTCACCATAAATTAATTACAACTAAATTCCAAATTGAAATATAAATGAATTAAAGTGTATTAATAATTGTTTAATTCTATTGCTATTATTTTTTTTTTTTTTTTTCAACAAAATACGAGAGGAATTTTTTATTTATATTGTATTAATAACTATTATTATACAATGAAAATATTACGGTTCAATTATTTGTTAGCAATTTTTTTTGCCGGGTGTTGTGCTCACGCTGCTCTCATACCACAACACTATTCAGACTCGACAATTCAACGGACAGATCTGTGTGACAGGTAAAAACTTTTGAATATATATTTCAAAATTTTTATAATTGATTGTACTCGAACTAATTACTGTGCACGGCCTTACATAATATTCAATTAATTTTCACGAAACACTGCGAGATAGAGAAAAATAAAAAAAAATTATAATGACTGCGAAGTAATTTCACACTATTTAATTTGTGTCAACTTTATCTTTATCCATGTTGTAATATTTTTTTCGTCACGCAATAAAAGGGAATAAATTGAAATGTTTACAATTCCATTTGGACACTTTGTCCAACAACAAATTTATCGTCTTACTGAAGTGACACCACATTGTTATTCAAAGTTGGAAAACAACTTTCATTCAAATTATATGCATATATATATATACAGCCCACGCGAAAGAGGGTATGCTCATACAAACTAGAAACCACATTTCGGCTAACAGAGATTCGATGGAGCGACCTATCAACCCTTTGCCCCAAAACTTTGCGGCTTATCGTTCTCTCACGAACTTCGATCTTTTACTTTCCCGCTCATACACCCACCCATCCGCAATTTTATATATATAATTATAATTACACATATGTGCTGTTGGTATGTTGAAAAATATTTGAACAATTCCTAATATTAAAATTCACCAAGCAATAAAAGTTTTTAAAGTCATATCAATGGAATGCGCGCAATGTCCACATCTGTTTTTATTATTTTTTTTTTTTCATTCTTTCGCACATAGTTGCATACATGTAGACTGATTAAAATTTATCAACACAACGTATCGTAATGATGCACGAATAATGCGTGACTGTTGTCTTATCGCCATGCAAACGGAAAAAGAAAGCAGACACATCTAGTAATAAAATGTTAAAAATAGTAAATTCGTAAAATTGAATGTATTCAATATTCCAAATATTACTTTTCTATTTATAAGAATCGCACATTATTAGTGGGGATTCATATGTGTAATTGCAACATACAAATGAGTGTATGTTGCTATAGAATTTAGTTACTCACGTATATAATTGTGTTGAATATAGGAGGAAGTTGCAGAAGATTGGGTTATCGTATAAATGCATGAGAAATTTCCATCACCTCAAACACATCCGCTCTAGATATAAACATTATATACCTGTATACGTCATTTGCACTACCACTATGACATGCTCATAGTCCCTTCTCATCTCTACTTGAACCAATGTCCTTAATTTAGTTGCAACCATTACGGCAAGCATCGTCGTTCGCTACCTCCATAATTTATTTCACTATTTATTTGTATTATGTTTTTTCTCTACCCTCATGTTTTCTTCCCTATTTTCTTTTTTCTTTTCCTTTCTTTCCTCTGGCACAAGATAAAGCAACTGAATAATAAAAACCATTTTTTATATTTCTAATGCTTTCTTTCTCGTCCACTACCAACTTAAAAACCAGTTGTGTGTGCAAATTAAAATAATACAATTAAAAAACAAAGAACAAAACGGATAATATAACGCGAGAAAAGAAAACGTAAAAGAAAAAATAAAGAAAATTAAACATAATTAATATTTCACGTGAAGATTTATTATTTTCATTCATTTTTTTTCTTTATACAACAACGGAAATGCAAAGAGTTGTCACTCAACATTTGCATATACGTGCGCTCCTCAATTTCCTTCGAAAACACACGCACAGAGCAGTGTACAGCTTCATCTCTACATTAAGCGCCAAAAGCAAAAAGGATAGTGAGATGAAAGAGACAAAGCAAAGAGGGGAAAATAGAGAGAATAGTTAATGGCTATGAAAGAGTCAGAGACACATGGGGTTGTGCTTTTGGGGGATTTTGCGTCGAACACCTTAAGAGCAATATTAGACTGATGGTACAATTTACCGAATGGCAAGTCATTCTCTATTTTATTTCTCTTCTTTACCTACATAAATCCATACACACTATATATATATATATTGTTACGTCCTGGCTGCACCAAGCGGTTGATTTCGCAACTGGACTGCACAACAAATATAAGATCAATTTGAATTTAGGTTATTAAAGATCGAAATGGTAGAAGGATCGTTGCCAGTCACTACTAAACGCAGCTAAGGTACTGATGGTGGAAAGTGTGTTTGGAAGACAATTTAAAACGATGTTGATGATTGTAAATACGATGTTTATTCGAAGATGTACAATCGTTTCACAATTTGATGTCGTAGGTTGAGATTTTTTATTAAATAACTTTTCACTCGTTCGTAGCACAATTGATGATAGCAAGAGATTACTATTTATTACCACAATTTACAGGATTCACGTTGAAAAACAAAGTATAGCAGTCTGAGAGTTGATCTAATAATCATAACTTTGTTTATTGAGTGTCGGTTTAAATAGTCGTTGTTGTCCATAGCTTTGCATTGACGAATTCTAGAGTCCGCGAGGACTTAATTTTATTGGTTAAATGCATTTTTGTTGAGTTTTGATTTGTCGAATGTAATATTTCTAAGAATTGATTGGGTGATTTATAGAACGGTGGGGACTTTCCTAAAATTTGTAATTTAGTTGACGATATAGTTTGTTGACCCTGGAGTTCAGGCATTCGAAGTGCGATTGATTTTGCTGACAGCTGAGTTGTCGTTTTTTCGTTCGTGGTTTGTTGAACTCTGTTTGGGACTCCAAAAGTTCATATTTTCGATTTTAGTGTCGATGGAGACCGGATGTGAAGTCATTGACATTCTTACTTTGCAAGTGTGCTTATTTATCGATACCTCACATTGGCATATTTCTCTAGATCATATTTCGAGGCGATTTCCAATATTTTCCATTAATTAAAAAGCTGACTGTGGCATGAGAATGTACGACTGGATTGTCGGTTGCTCTGCTCACGTTGGCGTTCAGCAAAATTATTTGAAAAGATGATATTTATAAAGTTCCCTCAAGCGGGAAGGGGGGGGGGG
>CAJUYH010008953.1:0-14582 GCA_910591685.1 Galerucella tenella
GTTAGAGGGTTGCTTCATGAATGGAACACCCTATATTCTACCACTATTTTGTACTGTCATCGTTCTTAGACTATCTGTATCTGTAAGATTTCGAAGGGTGGGTGACCCCACAGCACTTAGGCCACAATTGGCCCATTTTGCATCCTTCTGAGGTTCAGATTTCCTTCTAGCTCGTCATCCAGCCTACTTGTTTGAAGTAGGCGATAACGTCGCCAGAAGTAAGCTCCTTCATGCTAGCCTGTACTCGCCAAATACAGAAAACCTAAATCAAGAGAGTGTCGGACATTTACAAAGAATGTGTTCGACAGTCTCATCTTCCTGTTCACATCCTCTACAAAGTGGAGTGTCAGACAGACCCAGTCTGTAAAGGTGTTTTCGTAGGTGGCAGTGACCGGTCAAAATACCCGTGGCTGTCCGAAGGTTCTGTCTGTTCATAGTCACGTATTTTTTGGCTACTTTCCTGTCCGGATACTGCAGCAGTTCCTTGGCAAGCCTGCAACATTCTGCATCGTCCCTTGAACTTTCCAAGGAAGTGTTCCTTTATTAGGTCAATCATAGCCGACGCCGTTAGACCAATGGAAGTGCCAGGTCCCAAGAGTTTTTGGGAGGCTGCTTCCCTGGCTACTACTACTACTACTAAATGTGCAGGCGACCCTTGTCCTGGACAACTCAAGTCAAGGTTCCGGCACTGAGGCCACTGGCGGGCCCATTGTGCAATTCCTGCTACCTAGACATCCATGAAGCCGAGCCCTCCAATAAAGGCCACAACCTTTCTCAATGGATGTCTTCTTGTGTCTCCAGGGGCCATAACAGGGACTCCGAAGATTCGCCTGCGTAGTACAGCCCAGTGTGGACACTCAAAGAGAACATGGACTGACGTTTCGTCAGTCATGCCGCATGCTTCCCTGGCTAGTAAGTCGGCAATGTGGTTACCTTTCGATTTACTGCGGCCCTTGATCCAGCCTAGAGTGACTTCGTTATTGCTACAGGCTTCGATCAGGAACAGGTGACACTCCAGTACTGGGCCTCATGTGATACGTGGTCTGTTCAGCGCTAGTAATGCTTGTCTACAATCCGTAAGGATGTGAATTCCATTACCTGTGGTGTTTCTTTTGGTAATCTCTTTTGCGGCGATGTAGATAGCAGTGAGTTCTGTTTGAGCAACGCAGACATTACAGCCCATCGCACATTCAATGTTCAAATTTAGAGATCTAGGGTAAATTCCACATCCTGAGCCCATATTGGTTTCGAAGCTATCCGCGAGGATGCGGATTGCGCCTTCTTCTGATGTGTCTTGTGTGTTATATTGAATTATTATCTTGTAGGTCCTATGGAAGCCATATTGTGGTGAGATTGCGTTCGTATTTGCCTGCAGCAGTGAAATCTCATTGAGTGCCTCAAGCCACAGGTTACGTCTCAATCTACCAGATCCTACGTCAGGTTGTATACCGGTAGAGCGTATGCGTGTCGTAGTAATCAAAATAACCTCCTTGATGTGTATGTCAAGGGGAGTGAGACCAAGGATCACCTCCATCGCTCTGGTTGGTGTGGTTTTCATGCCCCTTGTTGTATTGAGGCATGCTGTTCTCTGGATTTGGTCCAGTTTACGGACGACTGTCGGCCGGTTTGATTTAACTCCCCATGCAATCGCGTCGTACGTTATCATAGGTCTGATGATGGCAGTGTAGATCCAGACAGTAACCCTGGGTGACATTCACCAGGTACGGCCGATGGTTCTGCGACACTGGTCATAAGAAATGTATACTTTTTTTACTCTGTTTTCTAAATGAAAGTTCCATGTTAACTTACTATCAAATGTGACACTGAGATATTTCACCTCTGATGAGAACTTAAGTTCGGTGTTTAGGAGCTTTAGGACTTGATGTTTTGCAAGCTTCCTTTTTTTCGAGAAAAGAACCATTTCTGTCTTCTTTGGATTTATTGACAGTGGATGGTCTTTGCACCATTGTTCTATGATAATGGGGGCCTCTTGCATTATAGCACAGAGTATCTCCTCAAATCTTCCTGTTAGCAAAATGACTAGATCATCTGCATAAGCTATTGTGTAGAAGACCCTATTCCACAGTAGTGGCGAAAGTACCCCTCCATGTAGACACCCTTTTACAACCAAGCCTTTGATGGTAACATCGTCTACGCTAATTTTTATTACTCTTTTTGAGAGCATGTTATATATCCAGCCATTTATTTCTTAGACTAGTGTGTTAAAGAAATTTTGTATTAATTTGGGCGTTTAGAGATGGTAAAAGTGGAGTTAAAACTTTTCAGCATTAAAGATATACCACATAATAGTTTGGATCTGATAAAAGTAGTACGGTATCATCCTTTTGCGAGAATATCAGCAATTTCATTTCCTACAATTCTCTCAAGCAGTGGCATCCATTGCCAAGCTGCTTTGTTATGTCTAGCCAATAGCTAGTAGCTTGAGGGAGTTTTTGTAACTCCTGGCGTATAAGTTGTGTATTTTTGATGAACCTTGATGGTTTAAATAAATTATTATTATTTTAATTACTTTTATATAACCAAAAAAGTTACAAGAGAGTTAGGATTAAGCTTTAGAAAATATAATCAAAAAATGAAAGTGATTGAAAGAAACAATACATAGACTAGAATTGACAAGGTTGTCTGGTTTCACCAATATTGGCACGGAAGTTTAAAGTGACTAAACACTGACTTCTTCCGTATCTTAGCATCCTTGTATCTTTGATAAAGTATATTCTGAACTACCGTAGTATGTAACTTCCTAATTTAAGTTAGTTGATGTAATCATTATTATATTGTACTAATATTCTAGGAATTAATTAACTAAGTGAATAGCAAATACTAATCCAATTTACACGTTCATTCCTTTGCAATCTCCTGTTCATGCAAAGTTGCTCTATTTACCTACCTGCATTGAATTTACTGAAATGGAAGTTTGTCAAAGTGTATTAGGTTACGAAAAGCTTATGTGTTTAAAATACACTTTGTGATCTTAATTTACAAACAATAGATACAGAAACTAATGAATGAATTGGAATTTGTACATAGGTAGTGTTAGCGTTAAGCTACACTTGTTTGAGAATTACCGTTTCTCATAATTTCCAAATCATTTTTGTCAGATTGCGTGAATTTTTGAATGTGCTTTGATATTTAGACATGGTGAGTTCTGATCCAGTAAGTTGAAAGTGAATTTATGTTGCTTAATTCTTTTGAGAATAAAATAACAATTAAAAACGCGTCACAATTACTTTTGACTACAATTGGTTTTATAATTCTTGATTAAATTAATGGTGGAAAAAATAAAATAAACTTCAAATTAAATCAAACCAATCAATGTACACATGTATTACACAATTTTTTGAATGATGAAAAAGCTTGTTGCGAGATTCACCTGTATTGGGAAAAGTAGAATTCGATAGATGGCGCTCTGAAATGTTAATGTCATCATAGCAACGAGTAAAACAAATCAGCTGCCGTATAAGCCCTTCGATATTTAAGTGGTTTTATTTTGCTGTTTTAGTTGTTTTCAGTGCGGGTTTTGTAAAACTTCTGCTTTTTCTCTGATTGTGGTTTAGTATTTTGTGTTGTTAAACTAAATTTTGACTCCTAATATTTTTATTTTTGGAGTAATAGGTATGGTTGATATTTGTGAAAAGTACAACAAGCGTTCAATTAACTGTTTAATTTTAGGCCTGATTTCGTGTTTTCAATTCATTTTTGATATAATTATATATACAAAGCTGCAGGGAAGGTAGGTTTGTATTGAGTAATATTTTAAATCTTTAATTCCGACTTATTTTTTCTTTGATCTGCAATGAAAACAAAAAATAGAATAACATGACCTCTTCCATAATATCTCTGATTATATAAGAATATCACCTCAGAAACGATGACAGTTGAGTTAAATAGGAAAACACAGTTTTAAACTTGTCACTGACACAAAATTAAATAAATAAAGTACGAATTTACGGTAATTACGTTGACTTGAATGTAATACAAAACAATGCAAAACGAATTATTTTACTCGTTGCGTTGGTTACAATTTTTTCCGCCAGAGGTCTCATAGAATTCTACTCCGCCCAATACTAACTAATCTTGCTTTGCATACCTACTTAATATAAGAAATTCTATGGAAAAAATGGTCCTTATAAATTGCGCAAACCAAATTTCAGCTCAATCGGTTTAAAATAAATTGATTTCAAATTCAGTTGCTGGATTCGACCCGGGCAAACATACATTGCAGGTTAAATAAAAGCATAAAAAACGTACCTACATTTTCCTCTGGCACTTTAAATTGTTAATTGCACCCCAATTAATGTTATTTTGTCTTCGATTTTCACTGTTGAATTGATTTGAAAATGTTATTGAACAGATACATTTTCCTTATTTGTTCTCTTATTTCATTGTTGTCATCTCCGTAGTGAAATATATGTTACCTACGACCCCCCCCTGTAATCAGTCAATAACACACAGTCGGTATCAATGTAATGATGTCTATTACGCACTGTAAAAAAAACGCACAGCTGTAAAGTAAATCGCACGGCTTCCCTAGCAACATCTTAGCAACTGTCAATAGACGTCGCCATTTTATTCAAAATTTACTATTTTGAAAACATTTGATATGGCCACGTTTAACTATGAAAAGCCCAAAGGGCTAACTATATGTATTGATTATAATTGAAAAATGGACTTTCGATTATCAACAATATATTAATAATGATTAAACGTTAGTTCTTTAATGTGCTTCTTTCATTGGTAATAGAGTAATAGAGATGGAGTTTACCAAGCACCTCTAATTATGTAACTGTTATTTCTTATGCTTCTTATGAAAAATACAAGTACAAGTAGGTCGTAGGTAAAGTATAGTACCTAACTCGTGTTGTAAAGCATTTTACGCACGAATGGAAAAGTTAGGCGTAATTCCGTGCCACACACGTAACGTAATATACTATTATCTAATTCCGCTATTAAATGTGACAATTTAAGTCACTCCTTGACGTTAGGTAACGTCACATTTTTCATAATCTTTATATATCAGTTATGAAAAGTAGTTATGTAAAAACTTTACGTAACTGTTTATGTTTCAACATATAGATACCACATGAGTTCCAAGGAATAATTTATAAATTAGGTACTGTCAAAACTGACAATTATTATTTCATTATTTACTTTGACAATTACCCCATTATTTCAATTCAATAAGATTTTAAGATTTATAAACATTGAAAAGGACATTATTAAGGACACAGTTATTTAAAGTAAGTCAATTTTCTGGGTGAATACTTCATAGTAACAATACTTTTAACACCATTCGAATCCACTTTAATATTACCATTATAATTTAAGATTTTATTAAATATTATAAAAGCGCGGAATTAGATAAAACGTTGTACGTAAACACGTTATGAAGAGAGCGACATTGTTCAACTCGCGTAATTTGCAGAGCTCGCTAGCGCTCGTTTTGGCAAATATTACGCTTGTTGAACAATATCGCTCTTTTCATAACTAGTTACGTAAATAACTATTATTTATAACATTCAATACAAATAAACCATTTGTAAGTTGAATAAAATAAAACTTTTCACGAACCTAACAAAATCTCCCATCTATATTTATCACTCGCTTAAATCGAGAACACATATAATTCTCTCCGATTTTTCAACGTTTTCCAACACTAATACCTCATCCATCTCCCTTTGTTTCAGGTCGCCTGGGTAAGGGCCGAAGATCAAACTATTCTTAGCCTTCACACGAGGGTTGTAACTCATAACAACCGTGTCAGTGTAGCTCACGATGATGGAGAAACGTGGAAACTGCGCATAAGGCCCGTCAAGGAATCTGATAGAGGCTGTTATCTCTGTCAGATAAACACTCAGATTCTCAAGTCACAGAAGGGATGTCTCGACGTGTACGGTAAGTTATCAGTTCTAGAAAATTTATGGCCAGTTTCCGTGGTCTTAGTGAGATTGAAGACAATATAAGAGATAACTGTTTTTATTGCTTGCTGCGACAATATTGTTCGAGCTTTGTGAAATAGCCGGTTATGACCGTTACAAACTCTTTAAGAGATAAAAATACTAACTTTCGGGATCAACTTTTACGTTTCTCTCTTTACAAAGATGTTATTCTCCTAAAAGAATACCAAGCAAGGAATAACTGACTTGTAAACATAGATACATGTTTGATGAACAGGGTATTCAACTTAAAATTTTGACCCCATATTTATCTCTGGTAATATAAATAAGCAGCAAATGGATTATTCAAAGATGAATCATTTTGATATTTTATCTGCTAATCAACAGAAAAAAATGGAAACCGACCCCCCAAATTATGCAACTCTTAATGCATATACGTCACTACTTTAGATGTGAAGCTGTCAATAATCTCCATTTGTTGTTCTATGATCCAGCTTGTTTATGACGAGGCGAGGTAGATCTGAACTGTTTGGTAATTCCGCTCTGATCAGTCGGATGTTAATCTGTTTTCTGAGAATATTTTGACCGACGAGGAAGATTAATCTGTTTATCTGTCATGTTATAAGGTTATGTTATACTCACTCCTGTCATTGGATAAATCTCGTACTGTTTGTTGACCATAAATAGCGACCAAAATTGCCTTAGGGCACAGATTATAAAGAGAACAAATACGAATCCCGGTAAAACATCAAACGATTTTCAGCTCCGTCGTCAATGACCTTGGACCTTTGACTCGGTATGGCCACGATGTTGCCAGTTTGAAATATTTTCTGAATTTCTTACCAAATTGCAGTGTTGACTTGGGGACAATAACAATTTCTAGTGCCGGATCTAGTTTTTTTTTGGAAGTTTCCACTAAATCTTCAAAACTGCGCCATGAATTAAAACAATAATCATAATCGAATATATATTTATGTATTTATTAAATACCTATACTTATGTACATTCCTATGATATGTTATAAATAGTCATTACTCTTGGGAGATTAATTGATAAATACATTTTTAGATAACACAAATTATTACAAAAATCAACCAAATTTTAAAGTACAAATAATTCTTAATTTATTTATTATCAAAGGGAATACAATATACACCTATGCATTTTGATAATAATTTGTAGCACCAAAGTTAATATCAAAAACTTCAAAATTCAAAAATACTCTCATCCTTTGGAAAACGAAAGAACTTTTTTTTTTCCGAATAAAATTCATTTGGACAGTCTCTGTATGAACAATACACTCCGCCGTGATGTTTATCCATTTTATAAGAATAATAATCTATACCAGTATATTTTTATAGTTAATATTACCACAACGCACAATCGATAAGTCAAATAACACAATTAATATCGCCGATTGAACACCTTCAAGCGATGAAGCAAACAAAAATGGCGTTATGAATTTTGAGAACAGATTACAAGTGATTTTGAGCATGTTTTGACGTTTTGATTATGTACTGGTAATAGAAAACCCAAATATCAATACAGAAATTGAACAAGTGAAAGAATAAAATATTTGGGAGTAATGGATAATCAGAAGCAGAAATAAGTGATAGGATCGATGAAACAATTGAACTATATTATGCTATGAAT
The DNA here is from genome assembly GCA_910591685.1 of Galerucella tenella. Lineage (NCBI taxonomy): Eukaryota > Metazoa > Arthropoda > Insecta > Coleoptera > Chrysomelidae > Galerucella > Galerucella tenella. The sequence continues at coordinate 7,569 of CAJUYH010008953.1, forward strand.
AAATAAATTATATATGAGAAATTAATCTCGAAACAAACAAACATAATAGTTATTTACGTAACTAGTGGGATATGGACATTATTAACGCACGCATGTGAAGTTTGCACGACGAGGCCGTATGCCGAGGCGTGTAATCACATAAGTGCGTAATAATTCCTATCATACGTATTACGTACAAAATTTTATCTACAACTGTTTATTAGTATTATTAATATTATATCATAGAATTTTATTAAAAAAAACTTCAAAGTTTTGTAATTAATATTGACTGCAAACATGAGGTACTGTAGATCATATTTTGTGACCATAGCAGCAAAGGCAAACAAAGCTGCGGAAATGAAATAAATTAGTTATGTCATCAAATTGTCAAAGTTGAATAAACAAAAATCTATAAAAATAAGTTCAAGCAAAGACAATCTCCCTTCAGATATTGAAAATGCAGCTTCGTGTGTTATTTCAAATATTTAATTCTGGTATTAATATTTTTCTTGATTCTTATTACCGCACCAGTGCGGTAATGTATTCAAAAACGCACTAGTGCGGTAATATACGTCGATATGACATGGAAAATAGTGTCAAATCGTACCCGTTACATGACAGTTGTAGATAAAGGTATATATAACACCATATATATCGACCAATCTTAACATATGGATGCGAATCCTGTGTTGGAATCGACTAAATATTACATTCATATTTTGTTTATTGTCATGTATTTTAATTTTCAATATTGACATTAGTTAGTTGTCAAATATAATTAATAAAAAGTCTGTTACTTGAATAAAGCTTATTATATTCTTTAAATAAAAGGAAATATAAAACCACAACCTCTAACATCCTGGACTCTCACAAAGAGCAGAAGAGCAAATAACAAGCTGCGGAAATAAGGTAGGTACCTGAGAAAAACTTTAGGAGTGGATAAAAAGAACATAACAAAAAAAAGAGGAGAATAATGGGTGTGCAACCAATATTGAACTTTATAAGTTAAAAAAACATATAACGCAAAAAAAAACAAATAAATAGAAAAAACCGAAGACCAAGAGTAACATGGAATACAGCAATGGGTGAAATTCTACAAGATAAAGGCAAGACATGGGAAGACGCTAAAACGTTAACAAGAAACAGGAAATAATGGAAAATATGTATTATATGAAAATTAAATGTAAATGTAAATCCGACAGTTTGACAAGTTGACAGTTTATTCGGAAGATATTTCCTCAAATTACAATCATATTTTGAAAAAAGAGCCTTCCATCTTCGGTGTGGGGCTCTCATGCAAATTTTTAACAACACGCTGTCAGAGGCATTTTGATGCACTTGTGCAATTATTTACCATGTGTTGGATTGACGTTCGAGAAGAATTTTTTTATTGTCCCCAGTAGGGGAAAATAGCAAAATTTTGCAGAATAATATTAGGAATATTCTTTGTATGATCTAAATCCTTTCAAGCGATTGCTAACATTGTTACAAATCTCAAGAGAGAAATGAACAAAAAACATAAATTACTGGGCAAATCTACAACGTATGACAGCACAAATGTAGGATTTTAATCCAATTTCAGTGTCATCCCTCTCTTTCTCCGAATTTAAATAATTCACAGCTTTAATTTATTAATGATTATACTGTGAAGATTTTAATTTGATTACTCGAACATAAATTAGCAAATTTTCCATCTCTTCGGAAAATATAACCAAACTTATAATTAATTAAAAATTCGGATGCCAGACTTTCCCTACAACCCAGTATACATATTCATAGAGCTTTTTAAATATGAAATTCCTTTGTCTGGAAGCAATTTTATTATGTTCAGTGTTTTATTAAAGTTTTTTTCCGTTACTAGAGTTATGTGAAGTTCAGTAAGACATTATAAAAGACCTACTTTCGCCCTTATTTTATTACGCTCGGTTGATCCCATGTTAATCCACGAAAAATCGCATGTTTTGTAAACTAATGCAATATGGGAATATTGAAAAATGAAGTACGGCAAACAATAAGGTTCCGATGAAACTATTACTGAAATAATTAACAATCTTCACAACGTTTTAACCATCCTCTATTTCGAGTTCTATTCATCTTAGTTGAATTCAATTAAATATCATTATCAACGGCAGTCCCTACTACTGGCAAAATGTTTTATATCCAACAACTGAGGTACATATTAATGGCAAGCGTGGAAACCTAATACAATTAATCTGTAATTCTGTTTGAACAATGGTAATTATTTTTACTGTTTATACGTTGAATTCAACTCAAACCGAAAACAACAAAGGCATTTGTGTTATTAGATAACATAAACAGATGTACATTACATAAATTATAACTAAACTTTATAATCACAGTGGAAATTGGATGGATTTTGTAAAATATACAACATGTTGTTAAGGTGGATTGGTTCTTGGGTCACAAGTTTTTACAAACCCAATTGTGAACTTATTTTCCTCAAGGTGCATTTTCATGCTGACGCTTAACGTTGCCTTCAAGCGTCCACCGACGGCACGTGATTCAATTTTGACCGGAGCGCCATCTTAAATTAATACAGAACATATTAAGGCAATAAAAACGCCTGTCAGATCTCACGCAATCCCATTGGTTGAAACGATAGTAGTTGAGGTGCGCATGCGTCCAAGCAGCCTTCAACCTTCTATTCGATGTGACTGAATGTGAGTTTATTGGCTTGGCACCGTTCGTAGGGTAGTAAGCTTGAAATTCAGAGGTCGTAGGTTCGAGACCTGGTTGAGAACTGGGTTTTTTTGTCATTATTTTTAGTTTTTTATTTTTTATTTTCTGATATTTCTATACATAGTTACACTTTGATCAACCGGGTTTGGGCCTGGGTTTTCTTGTTTTTTTTTCAGTTTTTCATTCCTTATTTTCTGATATTTACATATTCACTTCAATATTCTTATGTTATTACTAGTATGTTAATAATATTATTACCACTACATGAAATTATTACAATTATTGACAATTCGGAATATTTAACAAATCAAGTACCAAAATCAACTATATAAAGCTCCTTGTATTTCTAACCTTGAATCAAAACAGCTACACAAGAGTATTCATTTCATTTCAACCAATCGGATTGCGTGGGATCCGACAGGCTTGAATATGTTTTGCAGCTAGACGCTCGTACATTCTGAAAAAGTTTTCAAATTTTTCTCGTTATAAGAAGAGGCTAGGTGATGAGGCTTCAAAAAACCATGCTCATGCTCATAAGTCATACTGTAAAACCCACATTTTATTTATCAGTTGCTGCCATTTTTTGTTAACACTAATTTCGAGATTGTAATTTTCAACTGGCGAATATAGTATGCACGTTTATTATTTCATAAATAACCATTCGCATCAATTCAACACACATACCTTGTGTTTATAGGTTGAAACAGACTGTTCATAAGCGATATATCTTATTATGTTTGTTTTTTTCTAGCGTTTTGAAGGAGGTTGACATACATTTAAGATAGCGCTTCTGTTGGTGTTGAATATCACGTGACCTCATTTAACGCTTGAAGGCAGTGTTAAGCGTCACCACTGAAATACATCTTTAAGTTGTTCAACTGAAGTTATTTGAGGAGTGATTTCAGTCATGGTTTCAACAAGAACAAAATAAATATTGAACGTAATGTGAGAGAATTAGTTTACTTTACAATGTAACTTCTCCTTTCAGTAGGAGTATCACATGCCGAGCTATGGCTTCTTTGTATCAGCAATTCAGCAACGTTACTATGGTTCATATAATACCCTTCTTGGTGTGCATCATCGATTGTTAATGTCCTTCTAACACATTACGTAAGAAAAAATGGAAAAAAGGCAGGTCTGTGATTAATCCTGATCAAAATATCACAATAATGAATCGTTTAAGCAGAGTTTATACAGCAAATTAAATAAAATAAGAACCAAAATTGCGCATGACCCAAATCCACTCGCCAATCTTTTCCGTATTGACACTTTTGACAAGTTCAAGTTTTCTAACCTAAAGTCTAATGAAATTTTTTGATCTTGTCATTAGTTTGTATAGTTTTTATAACCAATTACTTTTTATTTTCCACATTAAAAAACTTTATAAATCTTCTATAATGATTCTAATAGGAAATTAAAAGCGAGGTTGAGGTTAAGTACTGTACCTACTTGGAACGAAATTTTCTAAACTTGCACAAAACACAAAAGTCATTGTCAAAAAATCTGCGATTTGATTGGTTCATTCTTATTTCTTATTTTATATTAGTGATCTCTATAAACCTATGTTGTCTGCTCTTATTTCTGATATTATTTCATGTTACTTCTTATTTTATTTTATTTTATTTACTGTATAAACCCTACTTTAAATGTATTACAAACGTTAACCCTAATCTTGATTGGTATCAGTACCAATATTGTCAAATTGTAACAGCATAATATTTGGATCTGTTGAATGATTGAGTGAAATCAGAACTGCCTGCGAAAATCGAAAACTTTACTATTTGTTTGTCACCATATCTCTCTCATGTTTCCTATAATATTATGCTGATTGTTCCTGAGATATGTTGTCTATATTTTTAAAAAGAAAGCAATAATAACTTGTTTAGAAACTTCGGAAAAACTTCCTGTCAGAAGAAAAATTATGACGGTGAAGTTCTTTTATAACTCTTTACATGAACGGAAAGAGAATTTCTTTTATAGTGGTTCTGAATTTTCCTTGCTTACTGACTCTTTTACGACTTGTTTATTGCAGATACAAATCCTGGAAACTGGAAATAATATTCCAAGGTGCAAAAACCCCAAATAAAGGTTATAACAGCTAGATTAAAATTAAAATGTTTTGTTACTACGTATTTTCAAAATTACATTGTCTTTATATAGAGTAAAAAACTGCACTGGTAGCTAACTTTTTTATATTCAGGTTCACAGAGCACATTGTTTCACTTCCGTATGTAACTAGGTATATTGCTCTAATAGAGTCTTCGTACATTTTTATCTAGGTATCTTCACTAAGACTCTTACTAGTTAGCAGCTCCTTGTAATGAACGAAAGCTTTATTACTTGTTTGCAGGCGCTCTGGGATTTCCTTACTCTTTTTGTTTGCTCCGTTGACTATCATTCCAAATTATTTGGAATGTCTTATCTTTTCAAAGTTGTAGTTGACCATTGTGATATACTTTGTGTTGTCTAAGGTTTTTTTGTTGCAGGTCATCTACTTCATTTTGCTTTCACTTATTTCAGACCCCTTCTTACTTTATCGCGTTTAAGTGCAAGTGGTGAATTTGCGAATGAAATTATTTATTACAGCTTATATTTTTACGGCTTTTCGGTATTATTTTTATAGTTTATAAGCATTTTTTTGCAATGGATACCATTAAAAAGAAGAAAACGGGTATTGTGTGTGTAGTTCGTGGATGTAACAATAAATATTATAATTGTGATGGAAAATTATATCTTTTGCCAAAGGATTCAGAAGGGTGAAAAACTGTTAGTATCATAATTTATCATTTTATCTTCATATTACATTTATGAGCCTTAGTTTCATGCATTGATTTAATTTGTTGTTTTTGTTTCAAAGCTAAAGTTTGGATCGAAGCATGCGATAGACCTGACTTGATGCTGGAACTATAAACTCTATACAATAGTAGTGGTGCTCATTTTTAACCTGACATGATTATGCAACCTCACAAAAGAAAACTTCTTTAAAAAAAGGCTATTCCAACAATATTCCTTTCATCAAATACTGCAATGCCTAAAGACTTTCAGACAAATGATTTATTGGAAAAGAATTTTGTTCGCTACTTTTGTGGTTATTGAATTAAAACATGTTCGCTAATTCATACATGCAGCGTATGTGAGACGTATTCACAAGCGTATCAGAATTTGGACGATTCGTCTGTATACTAGGTTACCTTAGAGCTTATGAAAATACGAATAAGGATACTTTTGGAAACTTGAATATGCCGCATGAAAATTTTTTACAATACACCCCATTATTAGAAACATTATTCCAAATGACTTTTGAGAAAGTTGCTACGGAAAATAATATTGTTGAATCACTCATAAATATTAGTCAAACAACAGAGTTTGTACATTCTTGTGTTGATTTTCCAATAAAAAAATTCAATGAAACTTTTCTTCAGAGTACGACTATATTACATATTAAAATTTGTCAATGAAAATTTTTAAAATCAAAACAAAATGAAAATTGTAATATGTAAAAACCAATAAATTTTTGGTATAAGACTATTGTTTTATTAACTCATCAGTGTACTGTTCTACAATATTTAGGAAAAAACATTTAACACGATCAAGTCATTTTAAAACTTATGCCACCTACGCCTATGGTAAAATGAATCGTAAAGGTTATAAAAAGCTCTGGCAATTTATGAATGAAATCTATAAGAGTTATACTACTGGCTCGTTCTTATACTGTGCTTCTAGTATATAATTCAGTATGAACGTTTACACTCATATTATTATAAACTCCTTGAATTTTTTGTTGCCATATATCTGTTTCTTCTTCTTGTTTATCCTGTTTATCACTTGAATTACTATGTTTCTTTCTCACTTTTCAGTAGGTATTTCCAGCCTATCTTGCTAACTTTTAATCATTTGTTTTATCACATAATTTTCTTGCTGAAGTTGCTGTATTACCTGTGTGTTTCCATCTAGCTTCCCTTCCACCGACGTGAGTTTCGTACTTAAATCCCATCCATTTTCGCAGTTATCTTTACAAGCAGCCTAAACTTCGCTAGTCGAATTCCCCGTCTCGTGCTTGATTGAGCAACTTAGCTACTTAGTTCAGAATACAATTCTCACACGAGTGACGAAATTCGCCAAACTAAGTTGAGTCTTAGTCTGTCTTTTTCCAGCAATTTCGTGGTGGTCTGTTATCTGTGAGCAATTAGCTTATCGCAAAACGGGTTTTCTTCGAATCTTCTGTTGTTTTATTGTTTGGAATTTTTTAAACAAATTAGATGTGATCAATGCACTCACGGCTTCTAAGTAATTTCTTTCACTTGCACTTTAACCATAACTTTGTAGTGTTTGGTT
>CAJUYH010008954.1:0-14581 GCA_910591685.1 Galerucella tenella
GACCAAGAACAATTTTGCTCATTACTACTACTTAATACATGAGTAACACTTTATTTTTCACTATTCCTCTGGATTTGAGCACTGAAACACTTTTATTTTGTCTAAATTTGTATTTTTTCTGATTAAAATTCATATCATATCATCATCACGTGATTTTTTACAAATAAGCAGCTTCAACGTAAATTGGGGGTTCGTTGCATGGCATCGCGTGTTGCTAGTGTGTTTCAGCCTTAAAGCATCTTGCAAAGAGCCAAACTTCTACAAATTTGAAGTATTTCCTATCATCGATTTGATTGTATAAATATTTGACGATAATTACATTTCTTGCGTAATTGTTCTCCAAGCAACATAGGTTAATTATGTAGAATGAATCAATACGAGATAAATAATTAAAATTGTATAAGATCATAGGACGTTTGGCGGCTTATACCAAACACTTCACAATTATCAATGATTGGTCTGGAACGGAAGAGGTCATCCGCTGAAAATTTAACACTATGCAAAAATTATAAAATACATAGGGACTATAAATAATATGACTCATTTTTCAATTTGAATTTCACAGGGTCAGCATCAAGGATTATTTGCATTTTAAACACTAGCAAAACCATCATGCATGACGACTGTATTTATAAAAATGTTAAAAATTGTTACTCTAAAATGGTTTTTTTTAATAAAACAGTTATCAAAATGACACACCACCTATTATAGGATCATTACTATTATCTTGTCTTAAGAGTTGTAGTATGTCATATATTTTGACCTTTGGACACTTCTTTCAGTTGAAATGAATCTAAAAGGGCTATTTTGAATAATAACTGGACTCATTAAAAATATATTTTAAAAGCAATCCAATAAATTATGGACAAACTCAGTGGTCTAAATTTAGGTGAGTTCAATGATTTACTCAAACATAATGTGCGCATAAAATATTTCCCCTAAAGTGAAATATAAAATAATATTTTTAGATATTTATAAGACCTAGAAAGTTGTGTTGAAAGTAAGTCTGATTATTTTTTGACCTTTCAAAACCAATGAAATGCTTCTTTACCTATATGCCACAAGGGTAAGTTTCAACCAATTATGTCATTATTATAGTGGGAATAAATATCTTGTAATTATTCTCGGGAATTTTCAGTGTAGTTTTTATTTGCCTAGCAAGTGTCAGATAGTTGTCAAAATAATTACCTAATTGTGTCAACGCGATATATAAAATGGGTGAAAATTATCAAAGGTAATACCACGAGTGCTTCAAATTTTATCGATAATTTTTTCTTTTCCACGAAAACTTGTTTATTTGGCAAAAGTATGAAAACAAACCGATTGATAAAATCACGAGTCCGTTAGGAAGAGGGATTTTATCTAAATTCGGTTTGTTTGAATGTTTTTGCCTCAAATAAACAAGTTTGAGTGATGAAAATAAAAAATTATGTGATAAAATTTGAAGAGCGAGTTGTATTCGGGAAGATTATTTTTTTCATCAATTGTGGAGTGGAATTATGTATTAAATGTTCAATATTCTCTTGGTTGATGGCACTGAATCGGTTTGTGTTCATTTTTCAATAAACTTCGAAGCACTTAGGTATTATCGATGAGGAAGCAGAATTATCAGTATAATACCGAATGATTGGCTAGAATAATGTATTGCTATTGGTCAAAACCACCAAAATGTCAGATTTTGACAAGTGAAAGAAATAATCGGTTTAGTACCTTTTCTGATGCAGAAATAACAAAAAAGATTTTAGAAACCACTTCGAAAAATACTCTAATAAGTAATCAGTCTATATGGAGACATTTTAAGACCTTCACCAAAGAAAGAAATTATATTGATCTTTTTTATTGAAATTGTCTGGAGATTTCTATTACCATCGCAAACAAAACAGATATTGCGTCTTTGCGGTACACAATCAAACACACAAGAAGTCTCATAATTTCCTACATTATCCCTTTCAATGTCGGCCATAACCTGTCTATAATGAATAACCCGAGGAATAACCTCACCATTTTCTATAAACGCCGAAATCCTCTAGGACGAACTCTATGTTCACAAACGTAACACTGCATTTTCTTAGTTTTTAAATACTTGACTTTAAAAATCTCCAAATTGAATACGCACACTTCTAGCACACAGAGCGATTATTTATTAAAACTGGTTATTTGTAGTTAAAACTTGTTATAGTCTACAATTAGACGGATACGCCCTTTTCTTTCATACTCTTATTACTTATTACCTGTCAGGTATAAATATTTGCAATCTATGATCTATCATATCTTTATACAACCGAAAAATATAATCCTATTATTTTGTTTCGACGAAACGGGTATTCATCGTATGTACAACTATATTCACAAGTCCGACTCTGTTTCACCGCAGCAGATGGTGACCTATTGAATGGTTAGATTATGTACTCGAATCGAAAATTTCTGACAAATAAACTGATTTTGTGGGTTTATTTATTAAATTACAACATTGGCGCAATGTTATCAAATGTTCTATTTTTCAAGACGAATAAGATATTGGTTAGGCTAATGGAACCGCAAGGATCCGCAGTCAATATCACAACCTCACACAAGACGAATAAGTTGGTATCAAAATATCCGCATTTGAGTGGTCTTTTATTTCCATAAGCTGGAAGCATAGTCCTTTGTGAATCAAAAAATAATCTAGTCAAATATAACTCGCGAGTTCCATAAATTAGAAAATATTTTAAATTTATTCTCACTCTCTTGTTATATTATTACTGATAATTTTAGTTATATTAGGTCATCGGAAGGAAGTATTTTACTTTTAAATATAATTTATTGTTATAAATTTCTTAAGAATGCAATATATTATTCGACCCTGTAGTATATGCACATACATATCAAACCACGGTCGGTATTCTAGACCGTACCGACGATATTCTCGATTCTCACTATAACAACCAGGTGTTTGTCCTTCTTTCTGTACGAAACAGGATATCGGCCGACAAGAGTGAACAAGTCTGAATATTTGTTGAGTTAGATCAGCCTTGAATTCATTAAAAAATTTAAAAACTAATTTTGCAAAACTGCACTACACAACTTTCTTACTGTGTTTTCATTAAAAGAGTCATAAATATCTACAGAGATTGATTTTATATTTTGTTAAATTTTTTTTATACACAACTAACAATAATTAGTAATGGTGAGACTTCTCTTAACTCGACTTTAGCGATGGAGTGGCAACCAAGTATTTTACTATTTTCTGTTGGAACAATGGAAACCACTACTGATAGAGATCTCCCTATTTTTAATATCATTTTTATGCTCTTTTATCCTGTTTTCAAATAATGGTCTAGATGTTTTAGTTGAATAAAATAGTAAGAAAAATAAAATTGTTATTTCAAAGCAAGTGTTACACCCATTTTGTTATCTTGAAGTTGAGCAATTTTGTTGATCATTTGATAAATTTTATAACAGATCCCATCTCAAATAATCCATATCATTTCACTATCTCAGTAAATAAATAATCGTACACGAACTAGTAAAAACTAAAATTAACTTGGCCTTAATTACCACTTACATATTTTTCTTATTAATAATCATGCTCCAGCTTTATCAAACAATTGATCGTTCAATGACCGAAAACGACAACAAATGAAGGTAAAAAATATAATGGGCAACAAGTTTCTTAGAAATGGGTAAGCAAGTAAATAAAGATTAAAGTGACAATAAAACAATAAGGTATTCATGTGGTTGGGATTACTTTTAAGTAAAGACGTGACTTGTGAGGTATAGTAGTCAAAGCCAAGGGAACAAAAGAATTACATTTAAAAATGAGGATAGATTTAAATAATAATAATAAATATTTGAGGGAATTTATTGGTGATTGGTATTCACTCTTCCAATAGTAAGTAAAATCGTCAACAATCAACAAGAAACTTCATACACATCTACCATTTGGATATAGATATTTACGTAATTAGTTATGAAAAGAGCGATATTGTTCAACAAGCGAGTTCTGCAAATTACGCGTGTTGAACAATGTCGCTCTCTTCATAACGTGTTTACGTACAACGTTTTATCTAATTCCGCGCTTTCATAATATTCAATAAAATCTTCAATTACAATGATAATATTGAAGTGGAATCAAATGGTGTTAGAATTATTGTTACTATGATGTATTCACCCAGAAAATTGACTTACTGTAAATAAATAACTGTGCCCTGAATAATGTTTTCAATGTTTATAAATCTCAAAATACTATTGAATTAAAATAATGGGTTAATTGTACAGTTTAAATAATGAAATAATTGTCAATTTTGACAGTACCTACCTAATTAATAAATTATTCTTTGAAACTCATAGAGCACTAAGCACTAGTATAAAAGTAGGTAACTGGTGTGCAAAATTTCAAACGGTTTCAAGGTTGTTACTGTTTTACGGTCTATCCTTATACACCATAGAAGAAAAAACCATCACATATTGGCAGCGAAGATTGTTCTCGAGCTGTCGAAAATTCCTTATAGGATGAGTAGGTACTTTTAATATTACTTAAGTGGGTTCATTTTAAAGGTTAAAGATAGGGAAGGCAATCTACATTAGTCCACTCTCTAATGGCTTTAGCGAGGTATTAAGTATGATTCTAGTATTTTAAAAAACAAGCCATACCTACCAACGAAATAAATTATAACTAGTGTTCATAATTGTGATTGCGAATCAAAACTTTATCTTTACAGATGCCCTGAATCTTTTGGCCAAGTGGTGCCATAATATAAATATAGAGTTATTACATATTGTGCATTCACCTCAATTCGCACTTAGTACCTACCTACTCTATATAATTCAAGTTATTAGATAAGGTTATTAACCCCAATAAATGGAAGTGACACAGTGTAGGAGACGATTACAGACCAATTGAATAAAGACAATGTGCAATAAAGATAAAAATATTCCGAGTGCAAAGGACATAGAAAGTTTTTATCTCGGTGTTTATATTACACAATGGTACGAATCTGGGCAATCTGGGGTGTTCGATTTCTAATGATAATAATACCCTAATGATTTTTTTTTCAGTTAAAAGTTGGAACGCCAACATATCAATTATTTACTTTTACTGAGCTATAATCCAATCATTGAAGTAAAAGTTTTTAGGATATTGAAAAATAATTCGAAAATTCTTGAATCGACTTAAAACTTTTTGCAAATTGTGAGGAAGGTTGTTGATTGCTCGTAATTAGCCTGTAATTAGTTATAAACAATAAATAAACAATTATTAGACAAATTGAATAACTGGAGAAAAACTTAATTAGTTTCCACCAAAATTTGGGGGTAGTGGATTTTTTGGTCGCTGATTAAGATTCCAGTATCGAAAAAATGGAAAACCAAAATGACGAATGGAAAACTGCGGTTATTCTCAAAGTTCACGTAAATTATGGTTTTAATCTCGAAATATAATAATTTTATACAGACACACACAGGCAAATATTTTAGCTAACTGATTTATTTTGAACATTTCACAGATAGTTGGCAGCTGTCAATTGCCAAAACTAGAAATAGAAATACATTTTTGCATATACTTAAATATATTTTTTACAATTGAGAATTAAAAAAATGCTTTATGTTTATTTAAACTGAGCAGTCCCAACCTCGGTCCCCACGCATTGAATTCAAGTTGAGCTAGTTGATAGTTTAGCATTAACGTAGATAAAGCAATACAAGCTCATTTTTGCCTGTAGATACCTTTTTTTGCTAATGATATTCATATTTTAAACGACTTATCTCCCATTGCATCATTCGTTCAAAAAAACGCCTTTGAATTGTCATCTCAACGGGCTTCAATTAAGACAATATGCAAATTTTACGTAAAATTCAAAAAATGACAATTTTTAAATGAAAAAAAAATGTTTTAATGCTCTATATCTCGGAAGAGGTGCATCTCATGAAAGAGAACTTTCCGTTTAAAAAACAGGCAATTTTTCCAATAAGTAGGTTTATTTTGGAAAATTATTGCCCCCCACTAGGAGGTGCCCCCCTCATCCCATTTTTAAATTCCACACTTCCAAAGTTGTATTATCGGATTTGACACACTTAACGAAATTCAATTTACTTCAAGTGGATGCCATCATTTTCAAATTAATTAGCCTACAATTTACCTCCTTGACTTGATTTCTATTATTACTAATTAATATATACTTTAAAATTTTGTTTGGTTAAAATTACAAACACTTGGATATGATCACTGAAATGTGCAATAGGTGTTTATTGGCTTCAGAAAAAATAAATATAAAATCAGTTGCGTCAAGTTTCGATGGAATTTAATGGTTGGTACCAATTGAAAATTGTATATCCACAAATATTTAAACTATGATTAATTCGATTAATAGGATACGTATCTCCAATATTTACTTCTTTCTATCATCAGTGCTATATTTTATTTAACACCAAAAGATAACTGTGTTTACAAACATTACGCAATTACTATTACGATTTTTTGTGTATTAAACCGTTTTAATAGATTTATTTAATAATACTATCTTTATGTGACTAATAAAATAAAATACATATAATATATTAATATTGTAGTAAAGTATTTTTTTCTCTATTTTTCCGGAAAATGAAAATTGTATATTTTCCAGTCGTTATTAAACTTACTAATATATTTTTTTCGTCGTATTATAACAGAAATGACATTTCGATTATTTTTGAAAGCAAGTTACCTATATTTTTCGTTCCCTAAACTATTACATAATATTCAAATTTTCGAATTTATTGAATTTTTGAAAAAACAAGGCGATGGGGGATGGGTACAAAACGAAAAAATCTTGAATATTTAGTCGAGATAAAATAAACAGATTATATTTCTGTCTACAATTCTTAAAGAAAATTAAGAAACAAAAACCGAGACAAAAACAAATTTCTTTTATAGAATTAGAATTATTTTTTAATAAATTTACATATTACATTTTTTAATAAGCAATGTACGTAATAAAATTTTTGTAATTCTTTATTAATTATAATATTAACTTACTTGATTCACTTCCGTTAAAGAGGCATGATTATTCATCATATTGTTGAAATCGTTATTTTTCGATAAAGAATTGTTGCTTAAAGTTGGTGTGATACTAACTTGATGAATATTGATACTTTCTTTCGAACTTTTATTAGGCGATATTCTCGCGGGAAAACTCAAAGTTTTTGTCCACTGTGATAAACTACGGACCATTTTGTGTCAAACTGTCCACTAAAGTCACTAAAATCGTGCTCAGACTTGTCACTCACTAATTTTATTTGATACATTCACTTCCTTGCGACTCTGGGTGTGAACTGAAACTGAACTGTTTTGAATTGTTTGTGCTTAATCGGCCTTTCTGTGGCCTTTCTCCCACTATTCATTCACAAACAGCTGTTTCTTTTGAACGATTTCAGCAGCTGTGTTGTCGGATGTATGAGGTTATTTTCAGGTCTACTGAAGATACGATTAAAGTCGGTAAAAGGAAGTATAACTACATTTTTTTACTTAAATATCTTAACTTTTAACAGAAAAAAGGCTCCTTCCAAAATGAAACTAGTAATTTTCTGTTAATGAGTACCTAGTCAGTATGTCCACAATTCAACACAACATGAGTTTATAAATAATATTGTGGGTAACAATAATTCAAGCAAATAAGCTTTTGAATTTCAGTATGTTTAGGACTTTATTAAAAATATTATTCGTAGAATTAGTATTTTCAAACAATTTAGAAAACATTAAACAATCTGTATTTCTTTCGCGTTCCAGGAGAGCAAGTTTTGGAAAATATTTTGACATACCTACATGTCACTTCAGGTTATATTGAATGTAACACTCTGTACTCCGACTTTTCGGATTATACATTAAATTTTAATATCACTCTGTGTAGAATACCCTATAAGTATCTAAAATTTATACTTATATGGATATTAATTTTTTTAATAAGAAATTGACAAATTGTGAATTATGTGTGAACATCCCCAATATCAAATAAAACAGAGCTTGTCAGGGTGATAAGTAGGAATTTTATTTTTATTATCATTATTAAACAGGCTTCACTTTTTTAACTTTTGCTTGAAAACAACCAAATCGTGTTAAATTGTTTAGTATTCTTTTTACACGTGATCTAGTCACATTAACTATGTATTAAAATTAATTTAGATAATCTTCATTGTTTAATACCAAACGTGCCATTTCTATCACTTAACGATGCGATAAACTTCAAATAAAGAAAATTGATACTATTTAATTAATTATAAATGTAAATATACAGCCTGCTAAAATAAAAGAAAACCTCATGAGGCAGAAATATTTAATATCATTAAATACATGTTAATATATTAAAAACACTCATGATTGTAAATAGGGAGTTTCAAAAAACAAGTTTTCGACATGACACCAATCACCTTGATAAAGTCATTTTATTTTTACTCCAAGTACCTAGTTACATTTTAAATCCACTGAAATATTTGTAGATTACTCAAACTTTAGAGGGTTTGTTGTTCTTCTGTCTGTATGTTCCTAGTGATGTATTTATTATTCTTATATCTTCTTCATATTTTTTAATAATTTAAAATAAATATTTTGCTCATGTTAATAAGTTTTTCTTCTGAAAACTTCTAATTTCAAAATAGAACATGTGTTATTTGGTTTGGTCTAACAGTTTCCTTCTCCAAAATGTTCAATTGTTTATGTTTATCACAAATTACAATCAATAATTTGCAGTAAAACATTAGTTTTTATGTTTCTTATGTTACAACTTTTCTTAAAAACAGTCTGGCAACGCCGCAAGCTAATCTCTGCTTCAACAAGTGGAAGGAGGTTCAAATTTAATATTCTTTAACGTATGTCTGAATCCTTCAGGCAATTCGAAAGCCAAGCGAATTATTTCTTGTTGACACAGGTTAAATCATGTTGTGTTGCCACTGAACAACAATAGATTATTATTATGGTATGAACATGAAGTAAAATTTAGTTTTACTTTGGGAAGTAACGAACTTTGCGGATTTATTTAAATTAATAAAAAATCTTATCAGATTTCTATAGACTTTATAAACATCTACCTACAAATTCGACAATGGGATCTTGAGAAGATATTCGGCTTTTGGTATTTTATTGAAGTATATCAGTACTTCTTTGCAAAAATTATAAAATTAATTTAAAAGTTTCTTAACCTTCCGGAACACGCACTCAATTTTCGTACACGGGCGCACGCACTGTATCTGTCAGATCATTATAGATAGTAATTATTATAAGAAACAGAAGTAGGCTAAAATGTATTTTTACATAAATGTCAGTATAAAACAACACTCCTTCCTTATTCTAGAAGGTTTTAATATTAAAAAATAGGTATATTCTTCATCCATATCATCAAGCCCTTCTTCATCAAATGTTTCGTCCATAAGACGTTCCAGACGAGCTTGTTCTGCTTCATAAGTACCCATTACAACTATGAAAGAAAGTGAATTGTAAATCACACAAAATATTTGAAATTATTCAAAAATTAAACTTACAGACTGTTTACACCTTGCGTCAATCAGAATAATTTTACATACACCAGCGCACGCACTGTATCTCTCAGATCACTTTGTCACCTAGCTTTTGCCAACAACGAGCTAGAACTTACAAATTCAACATCTAAGCACATCGCATTGTTCACTACAGCTACCGAAAATGAGCGATCGTAATCAAAGTTCAATTCCGAGATATCACAATAAACAGGAATGATTGATCTCTCAGATCAGGTGCGTGTTCCGGAAGGTTAAGCCGAATAGCTGTTTTGGGAGAAAACTGGGAAACTCGAATTCCTAAATGTTTGCAACTTTCACTGCAAATACGTCACATGCCTAGAGATGAAGTTAACCACTTTCTTATTAGATGTTTTATGAACTAATAGCCAGTTAGTCCTAAGTCACTCACTATAAAAGCAATAAAACATATAAGCATAGCCTATTTTTCACGATTTTGAAACAAGACGACAGATTTGTGGTCATATTATGTCAACCAGTTTGTAGCTAACTTCTCTCTAAGGTACCAAATGTACGTCATTCAAAAGCTGAATTTTCAAATCAACTTAAAAACTAGTAGGAATGAAAATTTTGAAAATAACTGCTCATCATGATTTTGTCCACCACTAACTATGAACATTGAGAAAACGTCATATTTTTGAAAAGTTCAACTTCCTATTGCGTCTGTTGATTAATATGGAGTCGTCAATAAGTAAACCTAATAAATAGTAAATTTTCGACTTGTGAAGTATTACAGGAAGATCATCATTTAACAGGTCGTTAATAATTCTCTTTTTGAAAATTTGGTGTAATTTTGTCCCTGCTGGGAGTCTTCTTCAATAGTTTTATAAGTAGCTATTAAACCCTTAATTACTATTCCATAGTTGACAAACTGCAACTTTCTAAATAATATTATTGTATATTATATTTGAGTAATTTTTAGAAATACCTAATGCTTCCCCCTAACAGTAACAGTAGTATTTCTAACATTACCTATGTATTGTTATTTAATTTACAGATGTTGTATCCTTAAATATTGTTTTAATAGATCTATTTTTGGTCATAGTCTATACGATTTTAGTTAGACAACCAAAAAAAATTGGTCACTGTTGGCAAGGGCGAGAAATACGTATGTATTTGAGTTCTGCAACTGATTTTTGAAACCACCTCACGATCTCTTTTAAGTTGTCACCAAGGTGAACATTCGAAATTGTAATTTTGTCTTATTTAGTGAATTTTCATAAACAGCTTGTGAAACTATGAATATTTCGATATGCTAGATATAAAGGAGCTTTGACTTGTCAACACTTTTGTCCAATGTGCTCAACCAAAATCTTGCAAGGTAAAGAGCAGTTCACAATATTTCGCTGACTCGACATCTGGCTTTAATTATAGGAATTTAGTTACAAAATTCTATAAATCTCTTATTGTACAGTAAATAGTAGCAGATCCGTAATAGGTAAAATTTAATGACATTTTCCGCAAATCGCTATAGAAAATTTTGACATTCCAGACAAAAGTTCTTAAAGAAAAAGTCAAGATTCCTTTATTGCAAGGAAATGATATAATTGAAAGAAAAAAATCAAAAACCGTTGTGGGCTGCAGTAGTGGCTTAATATACAAGGTGAATGTGAAGTAATAACAATCCTTACAAGGATTGATAACTATGTTATTTTTTGAATTTTATAAATGAGCAATAATTTATTCATTTTTATAAAAATCAATTATAAAAGAAGGTCTTTGAAAAACATTCTAATGTTCGTTTGATACGGTACGTTCAACTGAAATTAATTAATACACTTTACGATGAAGATATTTACAATTGGCAAATATTTATTAAATAAACAATGTTAGGCCCCTTCTATACGAACCGTTGAAAAGCTAGCGGTTTACTAGCCGTAAAAATGTTTGTAAAACGCGTGCAGTCTGGGCGCTGCCAGACCGCGCTGTTGACGCGTCCAAACAAGCCCGTATAGACACTCCCTATTCCTTAACGTGTCCCCAGTCACTTGGCGTTTTGAAGACGTCCAAACTTCCGCGTTTCAACAGTCCGTATAGAATGGTGTTTTAGAAGAATGCCTCTTTTTACTCAAAAATTTAGCAGAGCAAGAGAAATATAAGTGTGTATCTTCATATCATTCTTTTTAAACTAATATCAAAAATAATAAGCTCTATAGATATTGATTTATGATCAAAATGAGTTTCAATTTATTGTACACTATTTGAGATAATGAATGTAGTGTCATTTACAAATGACAATAGAGTATTTGACTATATTGAAGATTGTCAAATTTTTGAATAAGTAATGAAAAATAAAAGAAAAATTAGAAATTGTCTGTTGCGATTTATTCTTTAAAAGAATGCTTTTCCTCAAAGAATGTTGATATAGTAATAACTTTCTTTGGAGGAATAAAAACATATTTGATTAATCGAATGCAATTAATACAACCAGAAGACCTGGAAAAAGCTTTATTTTAATTCAAACTATTTACAAAAGTGTATGATATGGAAAATTAAATCATCACCATAAGAGAACAAAGAAAGAGGGAAGTAATATTTTTCCTTGGAAGACAATTTTAAAAACATTTATAGTATAAACAAGCTTGTAATAAATTAATTATTCGTAGTTATCAATTACTAAAATAAAACACAATTGTTTGAATTTGAAAATAATATACTGAGATAATCTTGGGCTATAATAATATTTGGACAATTTTATTTAAATAAATATATTATCTATTGGGGATGTAAAATAAAATAAGTTTTTTGTATAAATAATTCTCAATATGAAATATTTATCCAAGATATTAGTAAACAAAACTTGAAATATCATTTGACAACTACTTTCGGTATTATGGAACCACAACACGAGTTCTCTTAGAAGAGGCAATAACTCTAAAAATAAAATAAAATAAATTATGAAATGGTGATTAAATAATATTTCTGGAAAGCATCGCTTTATAACCATGAAGCAACGGTTTTTTATGAAATATATATTCTTATGGAGATTATAAGTTTGTGCTCTGTTTAATCCAATTTTTTAAATTGCATGTTTTGGAATTAAGAAATATTAATTAATATTTTCATGCATTCAGTGCAAAAACCGTTAATATCAGTATAGTCCAGCCATTTAAGGTTTTATCTGCGGAAAAATTCCTAGTGAGCTGGATTTTTGTATACACCTTTATAACTGTGTTGTAATGAAGATGTGAAAAATCGACATCGATATCGTGCCGGTTAAAAAAGCTATGAACGTCAAAAGATCACGAAAATCAGTTTTTCGCAAATATCTCGCGACCTATTGCTCGGAGGTCAATAGCAGTCATTATAAAAATTGTTCCTAGTAAAATTATCTACAAAAAAACAACACCGACTATGGCATACTTGCATGAATCACCCTGTACATTTACATTTATGTTTACATAATGCACAACTCAATTCAAAAGTTGACGGGTCTCGGCATTTTTTATAATTTTCTAAAATAATGACATAAATAATTTTATTCCATAAGTGGTTTCCACACTGTAGAATTGTAGGTTGGAACGAACCTTGTGTAACATTTACCTCACAGGTGCTCAGAAAAAATATGTTAACAGCAAACTATTTATCCACCCAAATTGGATAGCTCATCGTAAAATTTGAGCGACAGCTATTGTAAATCACTATCAGTTTTCAAATAATTCGATTCTAAAAATTCACAATTCTAAATGTATTGTTTGTTTAGAAATTGCCGCTTAAAGTCAGCTGGCCAACATCTCTTTAGCTTCTCAAAAGTTATTTACAATCTTACCCCCATTTCCCTTTGTGATAAATGTTATGGTGACCGACGGTATAATGGTGAGGGTCCGTTTTCCATTTCTCGTGGGTATTTTAACATTTATCCAAAACTTGTTTGCTGAACTTAGCGCGCAAATTAGATTAGTCGTTGTTCTTCCAGGACCGGTTTAACCGAGATATTTTAAAAGAGACCGTACCGTGGGATCGTACAGAACATTTGCTTATGTTGAATTATATATTCAGTGATTTGGATGCAGCGATGGATTCAGGATTTAACTTGTTTTGATTTTTTGGTGGAACGAAACGTTGAAACAATATTTTCTTGATAATTATTATTAAATTTAAGACATTTTCATGTGAATAAATTGGTTTTCTAGCCTTTTGATCTCAGCAGGTTATAGTCACCCAGAAGAGTCTTTGATTGTATAAGCCCTACTAGATCTTTCCAATGGTCAGATCTTCTCTTTTTCTCGGCTTTACTTATTTGTTCCAATATTACATTGGGGCTGATTCCGCAAAAGGGTTCAGGACCCCAGAAAGGTATTTCAGTCCCCCTTTTTGCTAGTTCATCTGCTATTTCATTTCCTTCTATTCCAGTGTGTCCTGGAATCCATATTAGTAAGGTGACTATGTTGTTCTCGCCTAGTTCATTGAGTTTGTCTAGGCATTCCCACACCATTTTGGAACTGATTACACAAGAGCTCAGTGCCTTAATGGCTGCTTGTATTATATAATACCGGCCATATTGACATAAGTAAACACAAGAGATATGACATCACACGTATCATCGGTAGCGTTCGGAAATCCTCGGGTTGTGGTCGGAAAGTGCATTGAAATTTGAATTTTATTTCAAAATTTGGGATTAATTTCCAATGGAAACTGGTTAATTTCCTATTATTAGTAATTTTTGATATCATATTTACTATTATAAATTAATATCAAAGCAAAATATGAAATATGCGTGTACTCTATTGTCAAAACAACATGAATATTAGGAATTATATTTGGTTCAAGAATCACTGTCCAAGAAATTTGAGTTTGACAAGAGTGATTAACAATGTTCGGAATAGAATAGTTTGTTATACAACAAAATTAATGTTATACAGAATGTCCCAGGACTTTGTCTTTGTCTTTATTGGTGAAACGAAGTCAAATCTGATGTTTTATTCCAAGGAACGGAACTAATGGTAGGTACTGTTGTAGTACAAGAGACTGTTGTTATACTTGGGACTGTTGTAGTCCAAAGGACTGTTTGTCTCAGAAAATTTTATTCAAGGAAACTGTCTCGATGGAACTTTATGTCTCCAAGAAACTTGTATCTCAG
>CAJUYH010008954.1:14681-25838 GCA_910591685.1 Galerucella tenella
ACTCTTTGACTCCAGTCACGGCTCCATGGGAATCTCCATTCTTGTCCCGTTGGTACTTTTCCTTGGTAGTAATGGGTCCATTGATCAGCTTGTGGTTGTTCCCAGTTTTTGTAAACTTGTTGATTTTGATTTTGCCTTTCTACAATGTTTTGTTTAAGATTCTGGAAGAAACGAGCCCATGGGTTCAGTTGTTGCACTTTTTCATAACCCATTGTTTTTTCAGCGTGGTTTTGGTATGAGACATTCATAAGGGATTGCATGTGGTGGAAGAATTCAACCAATTGCTCTAATTCTCCTTGAGATACATAGTGATTTGGGAAGTCTTCTACGTTCTCCTTGATGTAGTCTCTAATTTGTTCACGAGTGTATGGAACTTCTCCTAAATGCTTATACAATTGTTTCAGGGCACGTTGCATGAATTCTGCTGGGATGAAAGGGGTTTGCATTGGTAATACATGTTCGTAGTTTAATTGGTGGTCCCGTAGATATTCAGGTACATATTGTTTCAACATTGTGTGTAGATATTCTTCATCAGAAACGTCATTGTTGTGGTCCCAATGTTGAGCAGGTGTGACCTGTTCGAATTCCCTGGCGTTGCTGAAAATACATTTGACTTTTATTAGTTGAGAAACTTAACTGAATAAATTGATATTTTTATAAAAACGAATCCCATTGTTTGGGGTCGTGGACTATTCAATAAAAAATGTTGTGCATTGCCGTAGGACAATATAGCTATGTTTTCACGTAATGTGGAGCTGTCCCAGTAATAATTTGGACACAGCATCCATCTGAATAGAGATTACAGGCTCTTGCCAAAATTACACTACCATCTAACAAAATTTTTCTCAATACAAAATTTCCCTTGAAGATGACATTTTTTGTGTGACAATTGTGACAACCTATAGATGAAGAAGTTCCTTGTATACATTAAACCCTTTTGGCTTCAACTGCAATGTGAATGAAACACAACAATTTTAGAGCTGCAGTTTTTTGAATTTTTACTTTTTTATTTCCACAGCACTTTCTACATACAGGGTGTTTCTAAATGTATGCGACTAAATTCAGGAGATGATTGCTTGTATGAAATTAAGATGGATCTTGCAGTAGGTAAAGCTAGAAACTTGAAACTCTGTAATTTTCTTGCACTCGCAAAGGACTACCACGGGTATTTTTTCAATACTCCTGTCACAATATACGGGGGTGAAATTAGCAGCCCTTAGTTTATTTCATATCAAAACTTTTAATGAAATAGAATTTAACTTAAAGCACTTGTTTTATTTAAAATATTGAGTGGAAAACAGTAAAGACGTAAAATGTAATAAATGCTGGAAATGGAAGAAGATTACAGAATTCCAAGTTTCTAGCTTTACTGAAATTTTAGGAAAATAATTAAAACTCAATTTTAGTCACCACATTTTAAGGGTGAGGAAGGTGGAAAGGAGTGGGCTGAGGAAGTTTAGTTATAGAAAAGATCCGTCTTAATTTCATACAAGCAATCATCTCCTGAATTTTGTCGCATGAATATAGAAACACCCTGTATATAAAAAAATTGTGACTATAATTTAAATTGCTTTGGTTAATCCAATTAGATCAACAAAAATTCGAAATTATTTCTTACCTGTATTGACTCCAAGGAAAATCAGCACCGTAGGTAGTTTCTTTAGTCTGGGTCCATGGCATGTGTTGCTGCAAATATTTTTCATACCAGTTATTGAAGAAATCAGGAGTGGCTTGTTGGTATCTTGGTTCTTCAGTAAACTGGTTCCAATAACTTGGTTTTTGCCTGTATTGATCGAATGTTTCATCTGGACGTTCGATATTGATATCTACTGTAACATGTTTGCTTACTGTTACTGGCACGCAAGTGCAGTAAGCTACCAACGAAAGAAGAACCAAGCACTTCATCTTTATGCACTTTACGGAAAGTGTGTACTGTTTAGAGATTTACTGGGCATTTTATACTTTTTTATTGGCTGTTGACTTGTTTTCGATACATTATCACCCTTGGTAACACTTTCAAGAGTACGAAATAAAAGATTATTTTTTCTTAAAATAGTTACCGAACAAAAAGGATTATCACTTTGTTTATGTTATTTAGTTTAAGTGATGAATTTATCGAAATATTGGATGTCATTTATATTTCGTGACTTTTATGTTTTAAGAATTCAATAATATAAAAAATCTATTTCAACTCATCAAGCAGTAGTTGCGTAAATTGTCTTTAGTTTGCTCATTGTTTATTTGATTTATTTTGTCAACACACTGGGAACTATAATATGATTTAAAAACTTAAAAGGCATCCTATAATATGGAATTCCTTTGGCAAAGAGCAGCAAGGTTATAAAATAATGTAGATAGAGTATCGCTTATATTGAATTTTACATAGCTCTGAAACCTTGAAACACTAGGATGAAATGGAACTTTGATATTAGTATCATCAGTATAGAATGTGACGTTGTATTATTCACTAACCAAATCGTCAATCTAATTGTTAGATCTCGTAACTCCAAAAACTTGTTTTTCACAGAGGACTATGAAAACAATACGTCTCTTATTATACGTAGAAATAGGATTGTGAATTTTATTTTTCGTTGAATGATGGTATAGGTATAATTTACCTAATGGCGCTAAAATACTGATTTAGATAAAATGCAGAGTTGGGTGGTTTTATAATTAGGGTGACGAAATATGTTTTAAAATATATGTAATAAAAATAGAAAGTTACGAAATAAGTTAGTCAATATCATGTTATAAAGAGACAGCTATCGACTAAGAATTTGACCGGTCAATGCCACTTATCTTTTTTTTAAGGTATTTCGCTGGCAAAATATTATAGTGGATTTTTATCAACAATTTTTAACAATTTTATCGCGAATAAAGAGTTGTGTGTGATTTCTGCAAAAGTGGAAAACATTCCAATTTGATTAAAATCAAATAGCTAGTGAAATTGCAAAATGAGGAAAACTCGAAGTGACGCGCTTATAATACCTATATTATTTGCAAAGCAGTAGATAGTCACCCCCGTTCCTCCTTGATTTTTTACGTATATACTTGAATAAAATTTTTTTGTTCCGCCTATCTTATCGGAAAACCAATCAAATGAATTGCGTTAATTAAACATTAACTTTTCTGCGACATAAAACACTTGCATAAAAGAGTTCTTTTCCTTACTTTATCTTTATCCATACTCGACTTGTTGGAACTTTTGGAACTTTAGTTCTTTATGTCAGGTTAGGTTTGAGCGACCGGGGGTCGCGACGCAAAAGATCTGACCGTTACGTTACGTTATGTTACGTTGCTTCGTTATGTGCCTTAATTGCGTGCTTGTGCTCTCTCCTGAGTCTCTCTCTTGTTTACGAAGCAGCGATTCATATGCTTCGGTCGGGAATCGAACCCGGGCCGCCCGCGTGGAAGGCGAGCATTCTACCACTGAACCACCGATGCTATATTAAAATTCTATGCAAACCTGGTATTCGCAGTGCTGATGATCTACTTGAATTTGTTCGGATAAAAATTACTATTATTTCCATAATTTTTTTTGCGCGATTTATCTTTTTTGTTTATTTACAGCATCGGTTGTCGGGACGGAAGGTTGTGTTTACTGGTTTCTAAGTTTAACACGTCGGTAAGTGATTTACTTACCATTCAGACGTCGAAAAGTAATGAATAGCATAAAAACAATTTCACCAAAATGCAAAATATATTTTTAACTGATCAATAAGTTTAAATGTCACTTTTGACATTTCGTTCATTTCGAAGAAATTTAAATTATTTTATTCGGAATTTATTTCAATACGATCGCGCAAAAAATGGTATAAGCATCTCGAACGTTAAGGGTAACGTTTGCATGTAGATTCCTCTCGTAAAATTGGACAAAATGATATGTGGATTAATGGTCTAGCACATTTACTTTTCGAAATACAGGGTGTTGAAATTTTGAAAACTTGAATGTTTTAATTCGATAACTTTAAAATGGATGGATAAATTGATTTGACATTTGGCAGGTTGTTTTTAAATGTAAAAAGGGCATATTTTGATAGAAATAGTAGTTTGTGCAACTAGTGTGGATATGATGGCCATATCGCACGAGGACGAAGTTTGAGCACGACGCGGTAGGCGGAGTGCTCAATCGTTCAAGTGCGATGTGGAACATCCACACGAGTCGAACAGCATATTTTTTCTACGACCCACTTAAGAAAAAATCTAGAAAATTAAAATTTCTATAAACTGTAATATAACATCAAATTAAAAATTTAACTATTCAATTTTATATTTCCACTAATTTTTTTTGTGGTAAACGTACAGTTCTTGAATGTCCAATTTGTATAATGCTACGGTTTCTTTTTTTTAATATATACGATGCTGTTATAAGTAGATGTTGCCAGTCGGACTCCCTCATAAAGGGTACCGTACCATTATCTATAATAATGAATATTCTGCTAAATATTTAAAACGTCTACCTGTTGTCGTTATTAATATCAAGCAGAATAATTATTTAAAAATAAAATGAAAAATGAAAAAAAAACTTTTTCACGGAGAATCTAACCCGGGTCTACCGCGTGAGAGTCTGGTTTGCTTACTACTCGACCACCGAGGAATATGCAAATTTTTTATCTATAACGTCAGATGTAATACATAATTTTATAAAATCCGAGGTCTCCTTAAATACCCATTTTATTCTGTTTTAAGTATTTGTTGTTAATTTGTACGGATTATTTCATATAATATTTTGGCATTTTCGCAACTCGTGCGCAAAAGTATAACTTCACGCACTTGTATCATAAATAACTATTGTGCCAATTAACTTAATGATAAGATTTTTATTTTGATTTATAATTAATACTACTGTATATTTTTGTTAAATGAAGTTTAATCCAGAGTAAAATAAATTCTTATATTAATATGTGTATTTATTTATTGATTCAAAATATTTTTGCTTAAAAGTTCCTACCGTGTGTCCCGCGACACGTTCCACCTTTTTTATATAGAAAGTTATGACATTCAGTATCATTTCAATACAAAATTGTAATGTGCTTTGGAATTTTAAAGCTAAAGTAGGAAGCAACATTGCAAAATGACTGAGATATACTCTCATAGGAAATTTGATGCTCCGCAAAAAAGGGCTCCTCAAACTTTTTGATATTTTCAGTCTTTTCAACGTTATTCAAGGTTAAATTCAAATTAATTTTGACATTGTTTCAATTTTCCCAATCAAGTTTATGAAAAAAATGTGTGAGATATTTTTTGTAGAGCGTTTTATGACTATCCTTCATGTATTAATTATATTGAATTGAAAATTTATCATAATTTTATTGCTTATAATTATTGTTATTATATTTTTATTAATTGTAATTGTTTTACTGAAAGATATTCATTACAATTAAGAAATAATTTTTCCATATATTATTTAATGCAGATTGATGCAAATGATAAAAAATATGAAAAATATTTTTAAACTTAAATTTTAGACAATAAAACGCTCTAAGAAAATTTCATAAATTTTTTTTTAATTTACTCAATTGTAGCTTCGAAAAATTAAAAAATTAGCAAAATTTATTTCTAATTAAAGGTTTGTTTGAAAAGAATAAAAATTTTTGTTGCATTTTTTTGTAGAGCGTCAAATTTCCTATAAGAATATATCTTAGTCACTCCGAAGTATTGCCTAGACCTAGAGTAATGAGAATAAAATATTTTAATCATTAAAATTGGACAATCCCGTAGCTTAGAAAATAAAATTAGATTTTGCTTCTTTTATAGATTATTTTAGAGATTATTCATCGCTAATAAGATCTATACATATAAAAATTAAAAAAGTGGCGTAATCTAAAATTTTAATATTGAAACTAAATTAGATGAGAGACACCTTCACACCTGTTTTTACAACAGGAATGAATAATGTGCTATGCTTATTGTGTCTACCAATATTTATCATATTTACTCCTAAAAAATTAACAGACTTAAAAGCACTTAATTATTTGTTACCTACCAAGTAATAAGATACAAATATTGCAACAGAGATCCAAATGTTTCGAAATAATTTGAAGATAGTAATAATATCGTGTTAATTGGACGATTTTTTAATTTATTGAGAAACTATGGTCAATGGTCTTTATCTCTTATTTTTGCAGTTATTTATAACCAAAATATTTTTAAATATGTTTTTAACATAAAGTTCAAGATCAAGATCACTTTAAAGGTTTGGGTAGCAATATTTTGTATCAACTTGTGGAAAAAATTGACGTGTGTGTGTCTGGCAAAATATAAAGAATTAATCATGTTAAGAACAGAAATTGCGTATATAAGCAAAACTGTTGGATTGGAAATTTATGGGCAGGGGTTCATTGCGACCTAATCAAATTTGTTATAAATAAAGCCATTCCTTCTGGTATATTGATAATTTTTTTTATTTTAAAGAAAAAATTTAGCATGAAAATTAATACTTTTTGATAACTGGAGCTAGGCTACTAGAACGTTGAAATAAAAAAAGTTGTACTGCTCAAATTTTCAGAAAATTTGGACAGTACCAATAAGAATTTGAGTGGAAAGCGAAAAATAGTGATGAAACACAACGTAATAAAAAATAACAGTTTATTTTAAATTGGAAGTTGAGCAAAATGAACCACAAATTTCAAAAAATATAGCAAAAACTTAATTTTGTGTATAACTAGTACCACCTCAGCTAATGTTCGATAATACAACCGGCATACATTCTTCTAGTACTTGCTTTCAATCCAATGTTTTAAGTAATACTGAAACATCACCTTGTATAATATTTCTGTATTGATTCATCAGTATTGTTACTTTACGGTATTATAAGAATATTGTTTGAGAAAAATACAATTCTATTTTATTAATCAAAGAAAAAAAATGAACGAATTTTTACATTTACACAATTATTATTATACAGTGTGGAAACCACTTGTGGAATAAAATTCTTTGTCATTATTTTAGAAAATTATAAAAAATCCCGAGACACGTCAACTTTTGAATTGAGTTGTGCGTTATGTAAACATAAATTTAAATGTACAGGGTGATTCACGCAAGTATGCCATAGTCGGTGTTTTTTTTTTAAATGAAACACCCTGTATA
The DNA here is from genome assembly GCA_910591685.1 of Galerucella tenella. NCBI lineage: Eukaryota > Metazoa > Arthropoda > Insecta > Coleoptera > Chrysomelidae > Galerucella > Galerucella tenella. The sequence goes on from CAJUYH010008954.1 coordinate 21,771, forward strand.
TTTGAATATTTTTGAAATACTCTTAATGAACCGATTCCAACAAACTAAATAATGTATGGTCAATTATGAATTATACAGGGTGAAATTTTTATTTTTACAGTTATTAAACACATACATAAAATACATGATGTATTTAATTTTAATACATCAAAATAAGTGCTCAAAATGTTCTCCACCTAGTTGTTGGTAATAGCACAGTCTCCTATACAACTCCTCCTTAACTTTGTTTAAAGTTTGAGGTGAAATATTCCGTATTTCTGTAGTTATTCTGTCTTTGAGGTCTACAATGCTAGTTGGTTGTGTTGCATATACTTTGTTCTTGAGATAACCCCACAGAAAAAAATCTAACGGCGTAAGGTCTGGCGATCTAGCTGGCCACTCAATAGTACCTCTTCATCCAATCCATTTATTGGGAAAGATTTCATCTGAATGAGTTCTTACCATTAAAGCATAATGGGGTGTTTCCCCGTCTTGCTGGAACCAAATATTTTCATTCGGTAAGCTAGGATCTATTGCGTTGGTATATAAGTTTGCCAACGCAGGAATCATTTCTAAGCATATTTAAATATTTTTCAGCTGTCAAATTTCCATCTATAAATATAGGACCAATAATATGGTCGCCTATGATACCGGCCCAAACGTTCACCTTTTGAGGGTACTGAGTATGTGTCTCACGCATCCAATTAGGATTCTCTGCTGACCAATATCTACAGTTCTGTCGGTTTACCTCTCCATTCAATGTGAATGTTGATTCGTCAGAAAAAAGAATGGTTTATAAAATACGGATTAATATTCTTTTTCGCAAATCGTTAGGAAGTCTTGACATGCCCGACAAAATTTCTTCAAGAAAAAGTCGAGATTTCCTTACAGTTGTATATATGCATATTCGTACTTTTCCCTTAATTTCTTTGGCAATAATTCTTGTCCTGCACAAGATGTATGAGCTGATAAATTGCAATGTATGCACTAAATCCACTCCCTTCCACGTTTGTCGCAAGAATAAATTATTCCACAAAATATACAGCTTGTAGCTAAACTTTCCAAATTTCAAGTACATATTAGCAAATTAATAACCAAGCCAAAATACACGTATTTATCTAATGTTATTGCATAATTACCTTGAAAATCCCATAGAAAAACGTTTGTCAAACATAATTTTCAAATCACTGAACGTGAAACTTAGTTTGCTCAAGAAAATTAATAAAATGCATGGCGGTTTCAAAAGTTTATCAGCTGAGTGTCTTGAATGTGTAAAATAACAGAGTACCAAGAGCTATCTCATTTCTGTTCAGCTTATTCATCAATCTTTCGCAGAAATCCATTTTACGATCTGGATCGTCTTCTGTTAACTCCTGCGCAAAAGTTAATTTAACAAAATATCCACTTTCACATCATCTTCAACGAAGTGTGGTTTTCTTTTCGATGGTTTGACATGTCCAAGCTCTCTGAATTGTGCATGAATTTTAGACACAGTACTTTGTGAAATATTAGGCAATTCGGGATACCTGTGATTAAATAAGTTTGCCACTTCAACTTCTGCAGTTATCCCCGTACCCGATCATCATTAAAATCTCAATTCGGTGAGTCTCAGTTAAATATTTCATTGTTATGTCGACAAAGGAAGAGTGTTTGACAAAGATTTTACTTTTTCAGTATAAACTGTCAACACATCAACAACTGACAGAATAGAAAACAATCCACATTATTTACCGATTTAAAACAATCCACATTATTTACGGATTTTGTCTAATTATTGGCGTTTTTAGGCAATTTTTAGGTATTTATGATAAAATTCATGGGCGTAGCAGGTTTTGTTTAGTATACAAATACGTCTAATAATTAGTTAGTTTAGATTTTTGATAAATCCATATTAAAGTACCAATATTTCAAGTGTAATAAATTATTAATTTTAATATTTCACCCTGTATAATTCATAATTGACAATGCATTATTAATTTGTTGGAATCGGTTCATTAAGGGGATTTCAAAAATATGCAAATATACAGGTTGTTTCATTAAAAAAAAGCAACACCGACTATGGCATACTTGCGTGAATCACCCTGTACATTTAAATTTATGTTTACATAACGCACAACTCAATTCAAAAGTTGACGTGTCTCGGCATTTTTCATAATTTTCCAATATAATGACATAAAGAATTTTATTCCATAAGTGGTTTCCACACTGTATATTAAAACTTGAAGCACAGATACGCTGTAACAGAACCCAAACGAAACATTGTTGAGATCTGCATCAGACCTTTGAAATAATATCCACCTGCTTCTTCACAACCTCCTTGTTGAATTTTTAATTCACTCTATGAATGTTAATTTACCCCATTTTCCAGTTTTTAGACAGAGCATTCCCAGATCTATGGATCTGAAGAACGGGAACAGTGTAGTGGTCTACTAGATCACTTTATTTCACCCTATAGGATTTATTCTTATGAGGTTATTTGAATTGAGAAGTATATACTTACAGTCCTGACAATATTTGTAACCTTAAAGCCCGACTGAGGTAGGAAATATAGAAAGTAACACCCACTTTACTTCAAAATTTATTACCAAAAAAATCATTTGCGTATACGTGCCATTTGTGTAAGGGAATTAATTATTTGGTACTATAGTTTGTTCAGCCATCCTTTGCCGTTACGTCATACATTGTCCAGCTTGCTCTCTCATTCATGAAATGGATGGGACGGAATTATGACGTCATTAACGTATTTCTGATCTAAGGTCGACATAAATTTTATCTGTTGCTTTTGACAATTCAGTTGTCATATTTTGAAAACAATTCTTAACATATGCCATTGATTATAACTTTGAGGTTAAGTGTAAAATAACATTCAACAAATATAAGACATACGTGAAACAGCAGAATACGTCACCGATTATGACATAACGGCAAAGGATGGTTGAACAAACTATATCTACGTACAAGGGTCGTCAGTTTTATAGCAGGTAGCAAAAGAAATTTCGGCTGATTGCTATTTGCGCACACACCTACCTGAATAAATATTTTGGTCATTGTGCAAAAACAGGCACTTCTCGATTTTAACACTATTTTTTTGGAAAAACCTGGAATGGCTTCGATAATTAATGTGTATAAAGTAAAATTTGTGGGAAAAGCGTATTTTACGAAATAGGGAGTAAATAGAGGGCTGCGTAGGTTGAGAAAAATGAAACAAATGCTCTAGAAAAGCACAAAAGCATAGATTTCCAAATAAAAATCTCAGCTAAAAATGTTATGTTTACAGTGTTACTAGATTTCGGAATAATCCACTATTCCAACGAAATTTAAAAAAAAAACCAACTCTGCCAAAATCTCTTTTGCTACTAGGTATCAAACCGCCGATCCTTCTAAGCAAATGGCACGTACTACAAAAAATCATTGCTTAGTAATCAATGGAGAACCATTTATACAAGGAAAATAAAAAATAAAAACATCAATTGCAAAATATTTATTATACACAAATTATATCAACAAATGGTGATCGGAGTATACTCAGTATACAATTGGGTATCTCTGATAAATATTATCTGTAGGTAATACATCCCAATGTTGTTGATGTTCTGGTTCATGCAAGGAATCAAATTGCTGTGCTGAGTGGTATTGTTGTTGGTGTTGCTTTTGTAGAGCTAACAAATTCCACTGTTGTTCTAGTTGATGCTGTTGTTCTTCGTATTGTTGTTGGTGACCAAAGGAATTGAATTGTTGTTCCTGTTGAGGTAACAAATTCTTCTGTTGCCATTGGGGTAATACATCATATGCTTGTACTGGTCGATGAGCCCACTGGCTAGTTAACCCATGGGTGATTTTATTTTCTCTTATCAATTGTACAATTTCTTGATGGAGTTGCGTTTGTTGGTAATACAATTGTTTGGGAACAAAATCACCTTGTTGGGACAATTTGTTTTGGAGCTGGTAGAAGTTATAATAACGGTTGATAGTTACTTCAGGGATATTTTCTCCTTGTTTATTAGCCAAAACCATTAAATTTCTTAAAAATGCTTGTTGGTACATCAGTTGGTGGATCAAGACTGGAATGAACTGCTCTACTTGTTGATA
>CAJUYH010008954.1:25938-40165 GCA_910591685.1 Galerucella tenella
AACAACTGAGGAATAAGATAATTATAATTTAGGAAAGAAAAATATTGAAAAATAATTTATATTACCTAACTTGATGGTGACTCTCGAGGTCCCAATCACGCAGCACATCCAACAAACTTTGTTTGAAAACACCAGCTTCAACCAAAAGTTGAATTCTGTTCAACAAACTGTAATATGAAGTCTGGTCTAAATTACCCTCAAACTGCCTCAAAATGGTATGAAGAGCATCAAGTTGATTGAAGTCTTGGTAAGAATTGAATTTGTTTCCAAAAACATTCTTAAGATCTACTTCTTTAATGTTGAGGGCTTCATCTATTTGCAGTGCTCTTGTGGCTACTCCTGGTGCTTTCATGACAATGTCTAAGGTTCTTGGTTTGGTAACGCTGCTGAAAATATTCAACTCGTAACCATTACCACCGTTGATAATGATAGTACCATCTTCCCCATAGGTCAACTTCCTACCACTGAAATCAGGTAGAGCAGTGCTTAAGGCTACTAAAGCAAGAGCTAAGAGAATCTTCATGCTGGCACACTGTAGTCAACTGGTCTTTGTTAGTGATTTTTTTGAATTTATATCAATTTTCTCTTACATGTTTACTTATTTTTACATTATTATCAACCCCTAACGATGGCGTTTATAATAATCTGGTATGACATAGGTCAACGTGTTACTTATAAAACTTAACGATATGACTAAGGTCGAGTGTATCTGAAGATATGTATGCAATTAATAAAGATAGGTTGTTTCGTAACAACTTGAAGTAATTAGGATTTAGAACTATAGTATAGTATTGTGACAAGGAGGAGGATCAAGCCCCACTTTATCCAATGAGCCTAAGGACACCATAATGAAAAAAAACGACCGTGAAACTGAACAAAATGTTAGTTTAACACAGAAATTTAGAGAGAGTAGAAATAGTCGAGGGGGTTTGTGCAGATGATGTAGCAGGATGCGAAAAGAATTACCAGAAAACATAAACACTTAGAAAGAAGTTATGTAAGAAGGGGACATGAAAATAAAAACAAAGATAGGTACTAATAATTGGTGAACAGAATATTAACACAAACATCAAAATAGATAACATAAAAGTGGAAAAAAAAGAATTGAAATAGTTAGGAGTAATGTTTGACGAAACGGGAAAACTAGACTGGAATAAGTGAACGGATTATAAAAACAATTAAACTGTACTATGCTATAAAAAAAAATTTTTCATAAGAAAGTAATATCCTAACAAAGAAAGATAGGAATATACAATACTAAATTATGGATGCGAATCTCTCTCTTTGTCAAACTATGGATGCGAATCTCTTTTTTTGTCAAATGAACTCGAAATTCAATTCCACTAAAAAACAACAAGATGTCTGGATAATGCACTAAACCATTTAAATACATAAAAACAAGAGTTAACGAGCAATTGAACCAGTATCCATTCTCTTCCACTCAAATTCGCACGAAACCCCATGAGAATTTTCGATATGAAGGTCTCCACCTGTCAATTTTTTTTTTCAAAAAATTAATATCTTACATTAATAAAATTTGGAGGGTGGAAATAAAGTGTTGTAAACTTCTCTACGAATGGTAACAGGTGACGTAATACTAATAGATGACGTCACAGTGCCACTCTGGTTAATAATTTTAAATAGGACCTTATGGCAAGTGATATTTCGTTTGAAAGGCATTAAAATTGGCTACATAGCCATATTAATTTTGTTTGGGTTTAAACTAATTTTGACGGATAAATTAAATAAATACCAAAATTATTATTTCACATTTAAATATTGAAGATTTTTCAGTCCGCCTCTGGTTAGTTGTCAAAAAAATTAATGTTTTTAATTTAATAGTATTTGTTGCTTTGCAAAGTTTTCCTAAATAGCTTAAATATTTAATTTTATTATTGTTTAACGAGACGTTTAAGAGTTTACATAGGCAAAATGGTACGTATTCAAGCCGACAAAGTAACAGTTATCTTGATAATTGGTGAATCTAGAAAGAATCTCTATGATGCGGAACGTTTATTTAATGAGAGATACCCAGATTGCTCTATCTCGAGAACTTATTTGAGGGAGCTTCTTCACAAGTTTGAAGCAACAGCAAGATGCCTAGAGATCTGGTCGACCAACATTTAGTGATGATAAAAAAATTGATATAGTTGCTGAAATGGTAGTATGTAAACCCTACTTCCTCTTCAACTAAAGTTGCGTCTATCTGTGGAGTAAGTAAAAGTACAGTACAGAGGGTGTTGGCTAAAAATAAATTTCATCCATACAAGTTAAAAATGGTGCACCACCTTTCGGATGACGACCTCGACAGAAGACTCGAATTCTGTGAATGTATGACAAATGAAATTAGTCAAAGCCCATATTACACAAAAACAATTTGTTTTAGTGACGAAAGTACTTTTTGCCTCAATGGAAATGTGAATACACAAAATGTAAGGTATTGGTGTGACACAAATCCTCACACCTTTCGTGAACAACATACCCAATTTCCAGAAAAAGTCAATGTTTGGGCAGGCATTTTGGGAAACCACAAGATGGTGCTCCTGCACATTATTATGGTACAGTAAGACGTTACCTGGATGAAGAATATCGAGGTAGATGGATCGGCCGGCGAGGTCCTATAGAATGGCTACCTCGGTCACCAGATCTGACACCATTAGATTTTTTTCTATGGGTGTACCTGAAATCTAAGGTTTATTCTACGGCACCAGATAGCATTGGCGTTTTGAAAGAAAGAATTATTGAAGAATGCAATGCAATTTCAGCTGACACATTCGAACGAGTACGACAAGTGTTTACTAATAGGATGTATTACTGTCAGGAAGTAGACGGAGCACATTTCGAACACTTGCTATAAGAATCCATTGTTGATATTTGATTAATTAAATTTAAAAAATAATTTTGGTATTTATTCAATTTATCTGTCAAAATTAGTTTAAACCCAAACAAAATTAATATGGCTATGTACCACCGTATTTATTGTATTATTTTTTATTGTATTATTATTTATTTATTGTATTATTATTATTTATTGTATTTATTCATATATTTTATTACTTTGTTGCTTTGTCTATTAAATGTCCATCAATTTTCGATAACTGGAGCATTTTCCTCTTTTCTCTTCCTTTCTCTACTCTCTCTCTTTTAAGTTTGTCACTGACACTCACCCGATTATCAAAATTCATTAAAGGTAATTTTAGTAGACTACAAGCTTCACATTTTAAACACAATTTAGTGTTCAACATATAGCGCAAGGAAAAATTACAACATCTGGAAATTACAGTTCTCTCTTGAGGGTGTCCCAATCTACTTCCACCGAGCTTTAGTGATGAGCAAAGCAAGACCAAGACTCGGATAGTCTTGGTCTTGTGGCCTTTTTCTTTTTACCTGTTACTTATTTCTTCTTCACTTTTAAAGATCATCATGGTTATAAATTATTAATAATATACAATCAATTTTCAACTACCAAAATTCTTCATTTTATTATTCTATATTTTTGTACGTTGAGACCAAATCTTAGACTTGCATATTCAGTTTTGGTATTGGTCCATTCTTTTTCATTTGGTCTTAGACTTGCTAGTCCAAAAGCGAGACCAAGACCAATTTTGCTCATCATAAACGAATGAAGATAAATCTTATTTTAAAAATAACTGAAAAAAGTGCTTGTCAAAAATAAGTAATCTGTGCTTATTAAACAATCAATTTTCAACTACCAAAATTCTTCATTTTATTATTCTATATTTTTGTACGTTGAGACCAAATCTTAGACTTGCATATTCAGTCTTGGTATTGGTCTGTTCTTTTTCATTTGGTCTTGGACTTGCTAGTCTAAAAGCAAGACCAAGACCAATTTTGCTCATCATAAACCAATGAAGATAAATCTTATTTAAAAAACAACTGAAAAAAGTGCTTGTCAAAAATAAGTAATCTGTGCTTATTAAACAATTAACTATCACGTTACATTGAACTAATGAGTAGTTTTGGTGTCGAATACTAAAAGGAAATTTTCGGCTATTGATATTTTCGAAAAATATTTGTTGAAAAACTTACGCAAAATAATTTTTATCATTTATAAAAATTATAATCAAGCTCAATGACCGCTATGACCTACGCCATAGCAGATTAATGTAAGAAAAACATCATTAGGGATGATAATGAACTTGAAACGTTCAAACAATCACCAATAATTTACTATAAATTGGAACAAAAATCACCAAATCGGCACATTCACTAACAGTGTACAACCATGAAGGTACTAGTTCTTTTCTCATTAGTGGCTTTGTGTGCCTCCATACCAACTTTCTACGGAAGGCACTTAATAGTTGGTGAAGATGGAACTATTACCCTCAGAAATACCAGGGGTGAATCCATGGATATTATGAGAAGTATTATGGACCCAAGGAAAGTTGACATCGTCTTAAGAAGCCCAATGACCACACCAAGAACCTACCGATTAGATGATACAACCAACAGCTTACCAGAGTCAACTCTTCGTAATATCTTTGGATCTAAATATCCTATTTCCAACCAAGCTGATACTCTTTTGGATACTTTCCGTCACTACGAAGGAGCTGTTGATGAAGAGTCTTACAATCATTTATTGAACAGGATCCAATTTTTGATTGAAGCTGGAGTTTTACCTAGAGCTATGTTGGACATTTTAAGGACCTGGGATGTTGAACACACTGTGAATGCCATTGGGTAATAATATTTTTATTGAACACTATAACATTAATTTCTCGTATTTCTTTAAAAATTTTACAAAATTTCAATTAGTGGTATTTATTACCTCAGATATCTTCAGGGATATAGAAAAACTATAAACCGGGATATAAACAATCTATTTATATTTATATTGAACATAATAACTGTAATAAGCCTTATTCCAAGTCCCACTGATCTGGAAGTAGAAGGAATATTTAAGATTTAAATATGCTATTCGCAAAAAATGATTAACGGAAAAAGATGGGGTGGGGCAAATTTTCGGCCGTAGATTCATAAATTTTTCATTTATTTCGTAGTATTTGCTAGTAATTGTGAGTTTGAATGAAATGAAAAATTATGGGTTTCTATTAAGTAAAAATCTGTAATCAAAAATTAGAAATAATTCATAAACGCACCACGAGAAGCGTTTACCCCGTCGTCTGACTGACAAGTACACTGTCAGTTTTCGATATTATGAACGTACTCGTTATGTCATCAGTCATTTTTGGTTGAGCGCGAATTTTAAACAGATGGCATTTTTATTCAAATAATTTATCTTGATATGTAATTTCAAGCAACAAATATGTTAAAGACAATCTCCTTGGTATTCAAAATTAAGTTTTTGAATGTGTTCATTATTAACCTAGATTGATAATGGAAAAAATTATTTACCACTAATAGAGAAGTTCAACTTCTCAGTTGGCTAGGGGAAGCAAAAATTGTCAACTCAATAGTAGTGGAAAAAATATTTTTATGTTGTATGTGTTTCAGTGATATTACTCCTCTTCAAGGAGTTGTAGGAGTACGTCAATCAAATGATTTTGAGGGATTAAACAACTTCTGGTCTGTTCAACAAGACAGCAAACACGGACAATGGTAAGTAGATTAAGATCGGCCTCTAAATTTAGATTTCCACGAGTATTATTTTTTTTTAATTCATTTTTCCGGAGAAATGAATCTTCTTGGTCCATGTGAATTTGTTATTTTGAGAATAAATTTTTACAGGAACAGTTGGTCACCCGTCCAACGTTTACAAACTCTTCTTGAACAAATCAAACAAAAACGTCAATTCCAACAAGGATTGTTAACTGGAGAATACTACCCACAAGAAAACCATCTCCAACAATGGACACCGGAATTAGTTTTTGGCCATAAAGAAGAATCAGTTCCAATGAGAGACGCTTTATACCAACATTTTGGAAATGTATATAACCGTGCTGACGCTTACTTCAACAGTAGAGACCAACAAGATATCGTTTCCGAACGTGTACCTATTGCAGAAAGAGTACAACAATGGAGTGCTCAACAAGAACTGATTAACCAAAAAGTAGATCAATTCATTGAACAAAGAACAGCTGGTTCTCCAAAACTAGTATATCAACAAAGATTCGTTAACCAAGAAACTCAAGAAATAATCAAGGAATTGGTTTACAGACAGGCACTCATCACTCGTCAAATCGAGCAATTTGTCCAACAAAGACAAACTGTTCCACAAGAAGTAGTTGCTGAACAAAGAATCATCTATCAATTGGTACAACACATGCTTGAAAAACTGACTGAACAACAAGCTTTTATCAATGATAGACTCCCAAGAGTTTTCGCCATCGGCACTGTTTCTCTGCAAGAATTTTTCATCCAACAAAGAATCATTTACCAACAAGTCCAACAATTGATCCAACAATTGTTTGTTCAACAAGTATATCTTAGACAACAAATCCAAGTTTTGGTTCAAGAAGGAAATGTTTTCCCACAAGAATTAGTTTTATTCCAGAAACTTACTTACCAACAAGTGGAAAAATTCATCCAAGTATTGATCAAGCAATTGGTTAACCAACAAACTTCTTTCAAACAGTTGATCCAACTGTTTGTTCAACACAAGCAAACCATTCCACAAGAACTTGTTTCTCAATACTCCATGATCTACAGAGAGTTGGTGCAATTGATTCAACGCGGTGACTTCGTCTCCCAAGATCTTATTTACGAACATGAACGTCTCCATTCACAAATTGTATTTTTGCTCGAACACAAGCAAATTGCTTCCCAAGAAACAGCTGACCAATGGGTACCTGAAGAGTTACGCAACCAATGGGTCTCAGAACAAGAACGTATGTACTATCAGCAACCAGAGTACTTCCAACAAAGAGAATTAATTGGCTATTGAAACTTTTTTGTTAATTGTTGCATTTTAAATGATTCATTTAAATAAAATGTGAATTGTTCTTTTGTTGTTTCAATTATCCTGTTTTTTCTATCTCATTGATCGCATTTTTTCACCCCTTATCAAGAAATGATTACTAGTTATGAAGAAAACATTGATTGTGTGTTGAAAAAGACTGGAAGCACACAGAGTGGGGGCTGGAATGTAATAAAACCAATAGTACAAACAGTACTTAAGTGCGATTCATATTATCACTGCCGATATCCCCAACCAGATTTTAGGAACTTCCTCACTAAGTAATTCCCAGGCTAGGAAATACTTAAGTGCGAAACTTTCCTAAATACATGGATAAAAATTTGATTTGGAAGTTTCCTACTAAAAATTGGTACTACTATGTCTAATATTATCCTGAAAACCGAATCGGTGGAGATCATAGCTGCCAAATGTAATAAAATTTTATAGTTCATGTCAAATGTATTTGTGTTTTGTTTATTCTTGTGGGTCTTTGTAATTTTTGAATTAATTTCTATTGATCAAAACGGAAGTGAAAAATAATAGAAGTGGTAATTTCGTGTAAGAAGAAATCCTGAAATTACTCTATTTATTGCAGATATACAGCAAAACTTTAAGCAAAAGAACTGATTATTTAATTAACAAACAAAATAAAGGGTTGAGTTGAAATTTTGAATGATGAAGTTATACATTTTAAAAAATTTGAGAGATCCTAATAAATTTTCGACTCGCGAATGTTGCTCACAAAATTTTTATTAACATTTGAAACGAAAAAACGTCATTTTTTTTAGTTGGACGGAAATTTGACAGCTGAAAAATATTCAAATATGCTTAGAAATGAAGTTATTCCTGCGTTGGCAAACTTATATCCCAACGCAATAGATCCTAGCTTACCTAATGAAAATGTTTGGTTCCAGCAAGACGGGGCAACACCCCATTATGCTTTAATGGTAAGAACTTATTTAAAATCTTCCCCAATAAATGGATTGGACGAAGAGGTACTATTGAGTGACCAGCTAGATCGCCAGACCTCACGCCGTTAGATTTTTTTCTGTGGGGTTATCTTAAGAACAAAGTATATGCAACACAACCAACTAGCATTGTAGACCTCAAAGACAGGATAACTACAGAAATACGGAATATTTCACCTCAAACTTTAAACAAAGTTTAGGAGGAGTTCTCTAGGAGACTGTGCTATTGCCAACAAATAGGTGGAGAATATTTTGAGCATTTATTTTAATGTATTAAAATCAAACATGTGTTTAATAAATGTAAAAATAAAAATTTCACCCTGTATAATTCATAATTGACCATACATTATTTAGTTTGTTGGAATCGGTTCATTAAGAGGATTTAAAAAATATGCAAATATACAGGGTGTTTCATTAAAAAAAACAACACCGACTACGGCATACTTGCGTGAATCATCCTGTACATTTAAATTTATGTTTACATAACGCACAACTCAATTCAAAAGTTTACATGTCTCGGCATTTTTTATAATTTTCTAAAATAATGACAAAGAATTTTATTCCATAAGTGGTTTCCACACTGTATATTTTGTAATGGGTTAAGGGTAAATTAATTTAAAAACCAAAATATGATCAACAAAATCTAAATTTTATTTAAATATTCTTATTCAAATTAAACAATACTCAGAAAAGTTTTAGTAGGCAATCATTTCTCTTTGTCGGATGATTTCAGGTTGCTGTAAGAGCATACGTTCTTGCTGGGAGACCCATTGGTTACGTAATTCTTGAGGTACCCATTGGTAAGGCAATTGTTGAACTCCCCATTGATTAACTGTTTCTTGGGTAGAAACTTGCTTATGTTCAATCAAAAGTAGAATTTGTGAATGAATACGTTCTTGTTCAGTAATGAGCTCTTGGGGGACAAAGTCACCAAGTTTAATCAAATGTACCAATTCTTTGTAGATCATGGTATATTGAGAAACAAGTTCTTGTGGGATGGTTTGTCTTTGTTGAACGGAAAGTTGGATCAAATGTTTGAAATACATTTGTTGGTTAACGAATTGCTTGATCAAAACTTGGATGAAGTTTTCTACTTGTCGGTAGGTCATTTTTTGGAATAAAACTAACTCTTGTGGAAAGACAACTCCTTCTTGAACTAAAGCTTGAATTTGTGTCCTGAGATATACTTGTTGTACAAACAATTGCTGGATCAATTCGTGGATTTGTTGATGAACGATTTTTTGTTGAACAAAATATTCCATTTCAGGAGTGGTGCCTACAGCCAAAAGTCTTTGGATTCTGTCATTGATAAAAACTTGTTGTTCAGTCAGTCTTCCAAGCAAGTTTTGCACCTGTTGGAAAATCATTTTTTGTTCGGCAACAATTTCTTGGGAAACAACGATTTGTCTTTGTGTAATCATTTGTTCAATTTGGCGAGCAATAACTGATTGTTTGTAAACCAATTGTTTGATAATTTCTTCAACTTCTTGGTTAAGGAGTCTTTGATGATATATCACCTTCTGGGTAGCAGCTATGCCTTGTTCAATGAATTGATCTACTTTTTGGTTGATCCATTCTTGTTGAGCAATCCATTGTTGTACTCGTTCTACAATAGTTACTTGCTCTGGAAGGAGATCCTGTAGGTGAGCGCGGCTTCCATACATAGTGTCTCTAATTGGTAGTGATTCTTCTCTTTGGCCAAGAACTAATTCAGGTGTCCATTGTTGGAGACGGTTTTCTTGTGGGTAGTATTCTCCAGTTAACATTCCTTGTTGGAATTGACGTTTTTGTTTGATTTGTTCAAGAAGGGTTTGTAAACGTTGGACGGGTGACCCACTGTTCAACATATCTTGGTTGAGCATCCTGTAAAAAAACATTTAAAAAAAATGTGATAGAATACGAACAAAATACAAGTTATTTGAACTTAGGTAATCTAAATTCAGAGACTGTCCCTATTCTACTTACCATTGTCTTTGTAATACTTGTCTGCTGTCTTCTTGAACAGGCCACAAGTTGTTCAATCCAAAAATTCCATTTGATTGTTGAATGCCTACAACTCCTTGGAGAGGAGTGACGTCACTGAAAAAAAATAACGGTAAAACTTGAATCTGAATTTCAGTTCAGGGAAATATGAGTCCATTTTTAGTTTAGTAACACCTCTCAGTGTCTTCTTTAGAAATATGGAAAAAAATAGCGTGTCGATCCAGACAAATAGAATAGAATATGAAAATCATAGATTTTATTATATAAATAATTCTTACCTAATACTATGCACATCCATTGTCCTTAAAAGGTGGATTAAAGTTTCAGGTAAAACTCCAGCTTCAATCAAAAGTTGGATCTTGTTTAACAATCCGGTGTAAGTTTCCTCATTAATAGCACCTTCGTAGGGACGCATGATGTCAAAAAGAGTATCAGCTTGATTTAAATCTTCCAAAGTAGAATATTTAGATCCCATAATGTTACGAAGAGTTACCTCTGATAAGTCGTTGGTCATATCATCTAATCGGTAAGTAGCTGGATCAGTTAAATATCTTCTTAAGACGATATCTACTTTTCTTGGATCGGTAACTCTTCTTATGATGTCCATCCTATCACCATAGGTATTCCTAAGAGTGATAGTCCCATCTTCTCCAACGGTCAAGTGTTTTCCGAAGAAAGTTGGGACGGAGGCACAAAAGGCAACTAAAGAAAGAAGAACTAGTACCTTCATGTTTGTGCACTGTTAGTGACTGTGCCGATTTGTTGAATTTGGTTCAATTTATACCTAATTGTCTGTTTGTTTCCAATTATCGCCCCTATTAAAATGTTATGGCATAGGTCGTTGCGGTCAAAAGCTGGATTATTATTTATATTTTGAACTATCAGCGATTAAAAGGTATTATCACATGGTATCATGTATAGTTTATTAGAAATATACTTCAGTGGCCTGTTCAAATTTGTATATTGTATACTCTACATGTCAGGAAAAGGCTTAATTGGTTTCCAAATTTAAGCCGATGATGAAAACTGAATTAGACGAGCAATGGAAGAATTCAAAACTTCATGAAAAAAATCTATAAGATCTATAAAGAGCTTTGCCTTATAAAAATATAGATTTACGAGTATTTTTGATATTTTAGATGTAAATATCCACAAGGACATAAAATATAAATAATTTTAAACATTACCCAACTAGCAAAATGGAATTCTAAGAGGACTGAATTGTTGTATAACAGTCGAATAGCGTTTTTTAAGGACTTTTTCTTTTATTAAGCCTTTTGTTGCGATATTTTGTTTTTTTTAAGAAAATGGTTGTATTAAATGATTCTATAGTGACTTTTACAATATATGCTATAACGCATTATACGATAATTTTTTTTTAAAATGATATAATACCTTATAAGCCAGTTTATACAATATCATTTTATAAGACTTTTATACCTTTTGTACAAGAATTCTATAATATACTATATAATTAACAGCTACAACATTACAAAATAGTTACTCAAGCTTGTATTATTGAAGCTCTATAATGTTGTATAATAAATATTGTATAGCATTATAAAACACTTTTTAGTTGTATAGTGCCTAAATATTCTTCATTATAAAACAGTTATCGTATACCGTTCCATTTTACAATAAAATATTGTTTAATGCATTTCTTTAGGATAAAATTGTTGTTTTATAAATCGCCATATTTAAATAAGCAATTCTTGTACCGCTATCGCCGCCATTATGAGCAATTGAGTTGGAAACATGAAACCATACTAAAAAATGTGACTTTATCATTATTTAAAGAATTATATTGCGAAAGAATATCCATATGAAGTGATAAACTATTAAAATAATAAAAAAAGAAGTATTTTAGGATATTCTATTTTTATCATTATTTTTAAGTATCTACTTAAAACTTAACCAGAATTGATGCGCTTCATTTTCTTGCCAAATATATACCTATAATCTATCAGTAAAATTTGCGGCGCATCAAAATTTGTGCTATTAAACCATCCAAATGAATTATAATTTTTACTATCGATGTCCGCCCAAGCGGCCCAAGTCTCCATTTCTACAATTGAAATGTATGAGGCACGTTCAAGTTGAAATATAATTTGGTTCTGATATTCTCTACTAAAAAATGAAATGCATTGCATTATACAACCATTTTGTGAGACCTTCATAGTGCCGCTTCAATCCTATTTTATAGATGTGACTACATCACACACTATTAAATCATTTTATAGTAGCTGTATAAATGATTATAAAACAGTCGATTAAGAGTTGTATAAATGTGTATTAAACAGTCATATAAGAGTTGTATAAACTTCTAATAGAACTGTTATACAACCAAACAGTTGTATAAAAATGGGCCCTTTTTAGTTGTATAAGGATCATTTGATGTTTTGTAGACCGTTATAAGAATTTTAGTATCCTATAAAATATATCTATCTAAGAACTAGTCAATTTATGAGTGAATTCCTTACAGGCAAATTTTTGGGTGGCGAATACTGTGAGGGGATGTTCACGGATACGGTGGGGTGGGGGAGGAAGAAAATAAAAAATGGCTGTTTGTAACTTTTGTCCAAAAAACTTATTGAATCTAAAACAATTAAATCGGGAACTTATAGATAATTAAAAAACACATAATTTCTTTCCCGAACATTTTTTGCCTGAACTCAAAATTTGGGAGTGGAACACAAAATCTTATTTTTTTGTTTTGTCTTAACAAATCCGCCAAAAAATTCCAAATAATAAATAGACACAGGTTTAGATTTTTCTGCTGTTATTGTCTTTGAGAAATTCAGGTTTTTGGAAAAAAATATGATTTTATGTATTTTCTTGAATAAATTGATATTTTATTTTAATTTGAACGAATGCATATTTTTAAATTACCTCAAAAACATATAAATAATATTCATTTCATTTTATATTCATTCATTCCAATGAATTATATGTATAAAACATTTATTTTTCATTTTTTTGCAATTTAAACGTTTTTTTTTTGGTGGAAGGGATGAGTTGTTTAAAGCAACAAAAAGGAATATTGAGGAAATTTTAAATTTAATGTTATTTTTAATTGTGTAGTCAATGTGTTATCGACTTTTTAATTTGGTTTCTTGTATATACTTGACGAGTACGTAATTCTTTACTAATTTCCTTATTTTATAAAATTACAACTACTATTACTTACTTGCAGGTATCGCACTAATGATGGCGTAACAGCCGAAAGCGCTTTGCAATTTTGTTAAAATTACATTTTTTACGCAGAATACACTGTTTTCTTGACTTTCTAGAGTAATGTGTACACAGCTATAAAGATATTAACAAAAATCAAAAAAGCTGCAATTATGCAAATTTTCACTAGTAATACCACTAGAGGTCAAATTATTTGGAAATTTTTTCGAGCTCATGAATATTTTGAAAATTATCTCGAGTTGAAGACGAGGGATAATTTTCTAAAAATATTCATGAGCGAGAAAAAATTTTCGAATTCAATTTGACCTCGAGTGGTATTCGGTGAGAAAATTCCTCTCCAAATGTGTTTATTTCCAACAACATCAATTTTCGTCTTCATCAACCTGCCATAGTATTGTATACCTAATAATTGCGTTTTTAATAAAAACATTAATCATAATGGTCCAAAGAATTTAGAAAACATCTAAGCTTGTAGTTGGAATTCAAAATTTTATTATCATGTGAACAAATAAAAATTAGATTGTCAAAAAAATATTCTGTCATTATAAACGTCAAAAAACTGTCCAGTATAATTCGCTGTTAGGTACCCAGGAGGAAAAAATTTCAACTAAAATTCATCCGTTGCCATGGTAATCTGTTAGAAATACACGTTCTGATTGGTTAAAAATCACATGTGTGGAATTTTCACTAGTAATACCACTAGAGGTCAAATTATTTCCGGAAATATTTTGAATATTTTGAAAATTATCCCGAGCCAAAGAGAAGGGATAATTTACTGAAAATATTCCAAGAGGAAAAAATTTCCACTAAAATTCATCCGTTGCGATGGTGATCTGTCAGAAATACACGAAAAATCACATGTGTGGAATTTTCATAATAACATGGATTTATTTTGGTGGCGCTGAAAATAAAATAAGTAAATTGGATTCTTAGCATTTACTCCCAAAGTTATTTTTTAATCATCTACAACTTATTTTTTTATACAATGGGTATACAATGGGTATACAATGGCGACAAAGCCGCCAACCTTCAAGAGAGCGCTGAGATTCTCATGGAAACTCACTTCCCAGGTTCTGTCTTTCCTGGAACGTCAAACTGGACGGAAGTACCAACAACACCCTCACAATACGACTGGCAATCTGCTAGTGCAGTAATTGATGAGGACAAGATAAGGTGGGCCATATCGGGCTTCTCCCCCTTCAAGTCA
>CAJUYH010008955.1:0-14581 GCA_910591685.1 Galerucella tenella
TTTTTTTATCACTGTCTTTTTCTATTTTTCCTTTACTCCTTAATACTCCCTTAGCATCCTCAGTTTTCTCTTTTTCCTCACGCTTTTTCTTCCCTACTCCATCCATATCTTCACCTTCTCCTTTTTCATCTTTTTCTTTGGAGCTTATGGGTTGCTTGTCTTTAAATTTGTCATCAAAATCTCTTTTATCTTTTTTCTTTGTTTCAGTAGGCCCTTTATATTTTTCTTCTCGCTTAGGACTTCTTGATCTTGCATCCTGATCTTCTGTTTCACCTTCTCCCTTCACTCCCGCCTTCATTTCTTTTCTTCCTGGCTTAATAGCTTGATCATCGTCTCTTTTTTCACTCAAATCTTTTGCTACAACGCCTTCTCCTTTTGGTCGTCTAGTTTCAACTTCATCCTTTCTGCCCATTTTCTCAGCTTCTCTTTCTTCGGGAGTACCAACTAGGTCGCCTTTTGTATCTTTTTCTTTTGCTCCTGCAGCTTTTTTATCTTTAGGCGCAGCACGTGCATCTTCACCTTTACCTTTTTTTCCTGAATCTCGAGATCTTTTAGCTTTCCTTTTCAGTGCACCATCTTCATCGCTGTCTCCATGTTCTTCATCTGTTCCTGCCTTTCGCTTAGGTGCTCCAATTCCGCTCTCATCTTGTTTGCCTTTCCTTTTTGTTGTAGGCACTGCATCCTCATCAGTTTCGTCGCGTCTTTTTTCGGCATCATCGACACCTCTTGGACGTTTCCTTTTTCTCTTGCGACTAGTTTTGTCTTTACCTTCATCAGATGGTGTTTCAGAACTTCTTCTTGGCTAAAATAATCAATATGACCTGTAAAAATATCTCCAGATAAAGAAGATGAGAGTAGGAATTAATACATCACACATGAGAATATTTGAAGGTAGTAAGCTGGTAATAGAAAATGTATATACTTACACTTCGTTCAGGACTTTCATAACAAGGAGTGCATATACATGGTATGGTTGATCTAGGTTTTGGATCAGGATCAGGATCTTCAACTTTCTTGGCTGCTATTTTTGACCAATGTTTATAGGCATCCTCTAACTCTTTTCTCTAAACATTTAATGAATCATTTCTTAAAAGTATCGGTATTTGTCATGAAATGGTACTCACCCTACTTTCTGGTACGTCGTAACAAGCAGTACATACGCATACTTCGTCGTGAAGAGATGTCAATTCGGCATAGGCGGATTTCAGTTCGTTTCTCTAAAACCAAACAAAAAATTCTGTATTTTTTTGCATACCTCTACCATTTATTGTACCAACAGATTCTGGTTTCAGGAAGAGATGATTTAGATACTAAACAAAAACGAGATATTTAGAGCATTTCAACCGATTTATTCGATATTTAGTACATTATGATTAGATGATTGTTTAACAATGTAGGTTACCTTTTTTTTCTTATTATTATGAACTTCGGTCAAACCATGAAACTCCGGTATTTTCGATGTAAAAAATTTTCAGTTAAACGGAAGTGAAAAGTGAAAGAAGAGTAACAATTTTCAATGATTATCGTATAAAAAAATTTATAATTTGAGCGTTATAAATTTAAAAACAATATGTAAACCTAAAACTGTTTTGAAACGCTTCCTTTAAAATTTTTTTTTGAAACATCACGTGCTAAAATTAACTATTCCAAATAAGGAAAAGTGACAGACTACAAAACAAAACTATTACCAAATCAAATCACAATATAAATCTCATACAATTCTATGAAATAAAACCATATGAAAATTGTTACTCTAACAAAAGTTTGAAAACAACCAAAAAAAAAACAATAGTCAATAAAAAATTACTTTTGAAGCAATTTCATTTAACACAATTTACGCTCGAGTTATTGAAAGAAGATTTACAATAGCGTGATAATATGCCTTGTAAAAACATTTAATTTTTGCTTACATTTTAATTCAAGATCACGTTTTAATATTGCCCGGGGATGTATGAATGATATAATTAAAATTCTAACAGCAATCAAGTTCTATATTATTTCAATGGCTCAAGATACAGACAAAAATCCTCTAATTAAATAAGATTATACATTTGGTTCAGCTGCTATTTATGGCACATTAATTAGTATAAGATAATTATGTGTGTTGATAGAAGAATTACTGAAACTGAAACATCATTTTTAAGGTCCTTTAAGTTGTTCTAAAAGTAATTTATCCCGAAGATTGATAATTTGACCGAAATTCCTGACATAATTATGATTATTGATAAGGTTCAAGTCCATGAGCTTTTACCAATTCATCCAGTTTCTTATTTTGCTCGGGCGTCAAATTCAACTGGGAATATATGTCGAGCATTTTTTCCAAATAATCTATCCTATCTTCCAATTGTTTTATTCTCTCATTTTTGAAAGCTACTATTGCTTCTACTAAAAATTCTACTGGGATTACTTTTTCTGGATACAACCCCTGAAATATCAAAAATCGTTTAGATGAACCAGTGAAGTAAATTTATTTCCAGGAGAGTCAGGTAAAGAGGAAGAGTCTCCAGTAATATAAAGGAAAGTGCAGCCAGGATACAGGAGAAGAACTTGCTACACATCTTGGAGATTTGTTTATCTATGGTGGAAAGTTAAATAACATTTATAATGGATAGTGTTGGAGATAGTAGATACCTTTGGTTTGGAGTGATGATCTAAAATATGCTGCCTCCTTTCCTCTACAATATCGCTCCATGCTCTCAAGTCATACGCCGATGGATAAGTTTTCATACGCCCTTCAGATCTTGCGTGAGTTATAGGTATTTCGTTGGGATTCTGAAAAACCCTTGTCCTTTTGTTCACAAAAGTCATTTTCGGTATTTATTTAATAAAATTTATGCTGCTTTTAGCTATCGATGTTCAAAATAGTTTATTATTATGGAATACATCCTCTCGCCTCCGATTTTTGTGACTTTGTCAGCTGAAATGTCAATTTTTCAGGCTCTATCTTGGCCAAGTCAAGTGCTCTACTCACTACATGTTGACTGTTGATGACAATATTCCACACGTCACTAACAAATATGTCAGACACCATCATTTTTCGTGCATTCATATACCTTCGGCTATGTTAATAATTGCGCCTGACTGCTACACGAAGGCTAATTGTACCACTCTTTAATTTCATGTTAATAAAAATTACAGTATGTCATATGTTGATCATAATTTAAGATTTATCTTGGATGAAACATCCATAAAACCATTGAGAAGACGGTCAGAGGGTAGACTGAAAACTTACAATTCCAATGAAGATTTAAGAAGTTGGAATTATACCGTTGACGATAGAAGACTACAAATTTTGGATGTTGTTAAAAGTGACATAGAAAAAGTAAGTTTCTAATCTCTTGTAGTGTTGATTGGCTTCGATAACAAATTTTTTAGTGTGGGAAATTAAGTACAGCAGTGCTACACGCCTTATGTCAACGATCCAAGGCAGAATTAGCGAGGAATTTGAAAAAATTATGGGATTTTCTGATGGCACGGAATTTAACTGCCGAAGAAAAGAAGCAATTACAACAATTAGTAAGATATTCATATATTTACGATGAATTCAATTGAATTTTCTTTTTCAATTTCAGCAAGAACAAATGGGTTATGTTTGTATGCAAGCCGTAAGTGATTTTTTGTTTCCCAAAGTTATTTCCAAACTATCATTATTATTGTTATAGATTAAAGATTGTACATGTATCGGGGATTACGAATTAGTGTGTGTATGCGATGATGAAAGTGGTACGAAACATAGGAATCGATTTTTAGGCGTGGTACATACACTAGAACAAAAACTCAACAGTGAAGATGATTTGGATTTGGATTTGGTAAAAGGTACTTCTATTAGTTGTTAAAAAAAAATAATTTTTAAAAACAAAATGTAATTTTCAGAAAAAAAGCCTTGTTCATGTACTACTTCGCTAAATACTGATGTAACTCTTAGAGCAGTCACAACTTCTGGTTTTAGCTCTGGTCAAGGATCTAGTGCTGCTTCTCGTTCCCGTCCTTGTCCTTCTATTTGTCCTGGATATAAAGGTACTTCCTTGAAATTTTTGGAACTTTAGTTCTTTACGTCAGGTTATGTTTAAGCGACCGGTGGTCGCGACGCAAAAGATCTGACCGTTACGTTGCGCTACGTTATGTTACGTTGCTTCGTTATATGCCTTGCTTGCGTGCGTGTGCTCTCTCCTAAGTCTCTCTCTCGTTTACGAAGCAGCGATTCATATGCTTCGGCCGGAAGTCGAACCCGGGCCGCCCGCGTGGAAGGCGAGCATTCTACCACTGAACCACCGATGCTATATTAAAATTCTATGCAAAGCTGGTATTCGCAGTGCTGGTGATCTACTTGAATTTGTTCGGATAAATTTTTACTATTATTTCCATTTTTTTTGCGCGATTGATCTTTTTTGTTTATTTTTACAGCATCGGTTGTCAGGACGGTAGGTTGTGTTTACTGGTTTCTAAGTTTAACACGTCGGTAAGTGATTTACTTACCGTTCAGACGTCGAAAAGTAATAAATAAAAACAATTTCACCAAAATGCAAAATGTATTTTAAACTGATCGAGAAGTATAAATGTCATTTCGTTCGTTTCGAAGAGATTTAAATTATTTTATTCGGAATTTATTTCAATACGATCGCGCAAAAAATGGTGTAAGCATCTCGAACGTTAAGGGTAATTACAATGTTTGCATGTAGATTCCTCTTGTAAAATTGGACAAAATGATATATGAGGATTAAGGGGTCTAAATGTGGACTAAATGTGGGAGTAGAATAATTGTTATGTTATGGAACATTTTTTTTAATATTCAAGGAAAAGGCAAAGAAGCTACACTGAGCGAAGTTGCGGTAAGACCGAGATCTGCTGTTGATGGAAGACCTACCGTCAGTGATGATACCATGCGAGGGTACGATATGAAGAAAAACGATACAGCGAAAACCAAGTGCCATCCAAGTTGCGTTCGTTTTAAAGCAAACGTAGTTAGACCCAGATCCGCTGACAAAAATGAAGGATTTAAAGTAACCACAGCTGACCAAGCTGTAAGATCAGTAGTTTCCACTGCTAATACAGTTTGCCAGTGTGATTGGGATCAGTCTAAAAAAGCAGCTTTAAGAGCTGACCACGAATTGAGTGGGGTGAACAAAAAAGTTGGAAAAAGTAAGTGCCGGTGTTCTGATAAAGCTACTTCCACTATTCATCCAAATACGAGGTCAGTTAAAATGGGAGTGGTGTCTCCAGGGATGGATCAATCATCTGAAGCTTATAAAAGTGTACAGAATAAGTTGAAGGTAACTTAAATGTTTATTGTTAAATTTATAATTTTTCTGCACTACCACAGTATGGGTATCAAATGAAAGGGCACGAACAAAATATTGGGAAGTACTCACTTAGTTTTGAAGTATTTATTTATAGGCTTTGGAATGTTTATGTAAAGAGCAACAGGATAACATCAAAAACGTCAAAAAGGAGAGGGATGAATTTGAAAAAAAGTATCAGGAAAGCGCTAGGTCTATGAAGGTGAGAAAAATATTGAGACTGTTATGAAAAATATAAATGACGTTTTATTTATGCTAGAGACCCACTGATTGTACTCAAGATATGGAAGAATTTGAACGGGAATTGAGTGCTATTAATAGAGAAGGAATTAGTCCAGAAATGGAGGCAAACATTATCAAAAGAGAACTGGATATTTTGAAAAAATATTGTTTGAAATTAAAAGCAGCAGAAGCAGAAAATGAAAGATTGAGAGGGGAACAGCAGGAGCCTAATCGTCGAGGAAAAGCAAGACTAAGAGGCACAGTAGCCAGCGGAACTGGAGTGTCAAATTTCGAAGAGGTAAGATTTCCTCTGTAAACTTTTTTATTGAAAAATTTAGTATTATATTCGAATAGGAAGGAGGAGATTGCGAAAAATGTAGAGAATTAAATAATAAAGTGAAAATGCTGGAGCGTCGTTTGGGAAAATGTACAAATACGTTACCAGAAGATTTTGAAATTTATAAAAACAGAACTGCGATGATTGACACTACGTTAGCGGAAAGAGATGAAATGCAAAATAAAATAGAGCAAATAAATGAAATGGAAGCTCAATTATCCGAATATAAAAAGAGAGCAGCCAGAGCCGAAGAACTAGAAGGAAAATTAAGAATGTTACAAAAAGAAAAATCGTCCAGTTATGACGTGAAAAGAGTTCAATCCAGATGTTTGTGCGTTGAAAGAGAACTGGATAATGTCAGAGCTGAAAGGGATGCGATACAAAGAAGATTAGGTAATAACTAATTAATATTTATAGGCCATTGATTTTTTTTTTTCTAATTTGGGAAATCTATAGACTGGCAAACTTTTTTTTATATTAATTTACATACTTTAAGGTACTTATTGAAAAAAATCAGCCGTATTGCTAATTACTTGTAGTTGTTACCCCCTATCGTCGTGCTTATTAGGGAATTTTTCAATTATTTTCCCGTTTAGATCTAACCAAAGACGAAATGGAGTGCTTAAGAGCGAAAGCCAAAGAAGCTGAAGTCTTATTAGTAGAAAGAGATAAACTCCAAATAAAATTAAACGATCTATCCCACGTACAAGTACACAACGAAAATCTAAGATACAAATGCAAATGTTTGGAAAATTCAGCCAACGAAAGAGACATGTACAAACAACGATACGAACAACAATTAGGCATGGAAAGTCAAAATGATGCTTTGAAGGCGCAATTGGAAGCATCGGTAGGTATTAAAAGAGAAAGGGATTGTTTGAAAAAGCAAGTCGCCGATCTACAGTCTTGTATAATCGATCAAGAAAACGAGATCAAGAGGCTCATGCAACAAATTGATAGTTTAATAAAAAATAAAGATGATATACAGGTGAGTTTATTTATTGTCTATTTGGTGCTTTTGGTAATTCTTCTTTATTTATTTCAGTCGAGGATGAAAGAAGCTCTGGCCAGTATGAGAGCGGAAATAGAAAAGAAAGACCAATTGATAGCTTCGGCGGATAATAAACTCTATAAAATGCAGTCGGAATTGAAGAGCTCTATACAGGGTGTATCTTGTGAAACTAGTTGTTATAAAACGCGAATCGAAGAATTAGAAAATGAATTGAACGAAGCCAAAGGACAAATCTTACAGCTGGAAAGAATATCGAAAGAAAAGCAGGATAATATTAGAAACACCAAAGCTTGCGAATACGAAGCCATATGCTCGATGAAAAAAGAATTGCAAGCTGCCAATATGGAAAATAGAAAGTTACAAGAAATTGCTAATAATATGGCTATTTTGACAGGTAAAAGTGGGTTATGATCTCTTGTTAGCACTTTAGTACTAGCTCCGATATAGCTCGTTGTCTGTTCGAGGTTAATAGGGCTTGTCTACGATCAGTGCAGATTGTTATGTTTTTGCCAGAAATTCCTTTTCTGGTTAGTTCTTTTGCGGCAATTGAGATACCAGCCAGTTCTGTTTGAACCACGCTAGTATTGTTCCCCATTCCCCACTCAATCCTTAGGCTTAGTGCTCTGGAGTAAACTCCACATCCTGAGCCTCCTTTCGTTTTTGAGCCATCTGTATTCCAATACTTATAAAACATTATTCGTCAATAGGAGATGAACATGTACAGAAAATGTTGAGACAATCGGAATGTGCCGTAAGAAAAGTAGTGGAAGAACTGTCAAAACAATACCGCGAATGGGACAATTTGAAAAAAGACAGACGCAGATCGAAATCCGGAAGTTCTTCGCAAATTTATAATAATAAAATGAAAGATGATACGCCATCGAATAAAACTTGTCCCGGTGAACGTATAGCTCTAAAATTGGAAAACGCAAGAAAGAAAAACATGGGGAGTAATAATTGAGTACTGGATATGGTTTTAAAACGTTTTTGCTGGCGGTATACACCTGAGAATGTTTCAATTATCAGTATGGTCACAATGTTTTGTAAACGTTTGTGATAAAATGTAGGTATATGTAACTATAAATATTCTTGTAAAATTATTTGTATTCTCTTCTATACCAACAGCGAATCTGTTTTAAACGTTTTAAACAGTTTCTGATGTATTTCACTGTGTATCTCTAACGTTTAAAATATAAGAAAAGTACTGTCTATCTTTCTTCTGAGTCACATAATTGTAACTAGACCTTTATTAGTCCAGGACAAAGCTCCTTAAAAGTCCCTGAAAACTTTGGGCTCAATTTTTTTCCGAGCTATGGAACAATTCGTCCGCCCGCTTACAAGTTAATGCATAGACAGCAGAATAGAGTACACGCATATTTCATATTTTGCTAGGATATTAATTTATAATAGTAAATATTATGATATCAAAAATTACTAATAATAGGAAATAAACCAGTTTCCATTGGAAATTACTCCCAAATTTTAGAATAAAATTCAAATTTCAATGCACTTTCCGACCACAACCCGAGGATTTCCGAACGCTACCGATGATACGTGTGATGTCATATCTTTTGTGTTTACTTATGTCCATATGGCCGGTATTGCATTAGGTTATGTGTAGTTGTGTGTTTATATTGTATTTTAATCAACTATTAATTGCTTCATCGACGTAAAAGTATCATTTATATGTTTGTTTGAGACCATTACGTGTTTGTGTGTGCTTTTTTTATTTCTAAAAGTCAACGTAAAGTGGAAAGTGGACATAAATATTCGATATTTCTGAGGATATTATAAAACTTTTGGAGGAATATATTTTATTTACTAGTTCAGTGTTCAGTGACGATTCTTTCATATTTTGTGAGTAAAGATATGGCTAGCGAAGGATTTGTAAAAGCACAAACTGATAACTTGCCAAAGTAGACTCATTTATACTGCTTGAATTTTTGGTGCTTTAATGCAGAGGAAATAAGAGGAGTTAAAGCATTATCGTAAGTACCTACGATTTAAAGTATGTTTCATTTATATAATATATACCAACCATATTTCGATGTGTGGTCGTAAGAAAATGATGTTTTTATGGGTTGATTCCTAGACATATAGGTACATAACCTCAAACTATTTAAGAATAAAAATTACCAGCATAGAAGTAAGTACTTACATTAAAATGGTCTTCACAAACAAAAGTAATGCCCTTCTCTTAAGTGTATTTTTGCTTGCGTCACCAGGTAAAGTAACAAATATTTTGTTGGAGTTTTAATAGACGTTGATTTACAAACTGGAACAATGCAATACTTGGTATACAATAGTTATTTATGTAACTAGTGTGTAAAGTAGCCTTTTTTTTGACGAATGTGAATGTTGTCGCAGGCGAATGCGACAGGCGAATGCGACAATCACATGAGTCGAAAAAAATGTCTTTACACACGAATTGCATACAATATTTTTTCTACTAGCGAATATTTAATTAAAATACAAGAGTTTAATAGTAATTTTCTTTACGCACTAGTGCGTAAAGTAAATTAAATTTTTTTTAGAAGAGTCTTTTTATAATAATCTAAAATAACATCATAGTTTTCTAAAAATATTCAATTCCTAAATATAAAATAAAATTGCTTACTCTAGGTATAGTCGGAAGATCTCAATTTAAATTTTAAATGTCAGATTCAATTCACAAAGAAATGTCAGTCACTCACCGCCAACTTATACCTATTTACCGTATTATTTCCAGTACTCAATAATTATTTAACAATAATTATTAGGTTACTTTACCGAATTCTATAGGTTTCTATCTCCAATTTATGAAAAAAACTTAGATTTAATATCCGTTTATTATACCTATATTTTTATAAGACTAGATATCTATAACTACATACATATTGGAATTTTTTCTTTACGCACTAGTGCGTAAAGTAAAACTCTTTACGCACTAGTGCGTAAAATAAAGTTTTACGCACTCGAAAACGTGTCTAAAGTACGTACTTTACACACGGTAGTAGAAAAAGTTTTTTTTCGGCTTTATCCATTTTTAAAGCTTTCAGAAACAAATTAGGTCACAATTACCCAGAGCGTGATACACGAATAAGAACGTAAACAAATGACGTCACACCATGGGGCAGCCATCTTTATGACGTAAAGCGCGTTTTGGCGGACTTTCAAATTTTATGATTTTTAAAGTCGTTTTGAAAGTGAAGTTAATATTTTTTCGGCATGCAAGGTGTTAGGAGACCTGATAAAGCGTCAATTCCCACCAATAGCAAAATGTATGCTTGTACCCTATTCCTACAGGCAGAGCAGCAGCTGAAATGTGGAGACTTTCAGGTCTCATTATCTCGATAACTATCGAGTTTTCGAAAAAAATTATAAGGACCATTTTTGTAGATAATAAAACGATCTTCATTTTTCGAAAAAATCCTCTAATTCACATATTTAGCCAGAAACTCGTTTTCCAGGGTTTAGGGGGCCATTTCCCCCCCCTCCTTCCGTAAACTTAATCGCGTTAAGTTTTTCCTCTTTTAAAAACACCTGCCGTGACCTACAAATTGGGCCCAAAGTGAAGTCTTCAGCGACTTTTCAGGAGCTTTCAATATTTTCAGGTGCTCAGTTACTATATAAAGGACATTTTTCACCGTAAAAAGTCAAAATTTCGAAATAATAGAACATTGTTTATCGAGTAGGAAAAGCCTAACAAATTATTTTTCTGCACATCGCTTTTAAACTTCGACAGATATTAATGAATTAACTTTAATGTCTTGAAAGGGTGAGTCCTACTTTCATCCTTTAACACGACATTTCATTTTTCGAGTCCGAGTTATTATCAGGGAAGAAAAAAAATATATCTAATATCTCTCTCGCGCTCTGTTAAAGATCAATATGTGGCGCACGTTACTCTCCCTTGTTTCCTTAATAAAGTCTACACACCATCCGACATAAATCAATAAGCGCTGTTGTCTATATTCTACAAATATCCGGAAAACACGGGAAATTGGATATTTTACTATTGACAGCTAGTTGACAGAAAAGTATGTACATTCGGTCTTATCGGTAAATTTGTTTTATAACTTTGATAGTATTTTTTGAAAGTGGGGTCATAGACAAACAACGAAGTGGCAGTGCCAAGTGCGGGATACTCTGAAAGTTGGTCCAATACATAACATTATTATTGACTTGTTTTACGTAGATCTACGCAGACATGTACACTTCAAGCACTAACAATTCAGTACGTCAAATAAAACAAATGGTGTTCCAATGAATCTTTCAGCCACAGATTCTCACCAACAGCAACTGTACCATCTCTGAACTATACTGCTCACCATAAACATTCAAAAGACGCTGTTGTTAGATCTGACGAGTACTCAGAGGTATAGACAGTGAGATAACAATCTTGTGTGGAGAGATCAATCTTCCAAGAGTCCCAGCACTGTAGTGTGTAAAGCAGTGTTGAGCGTGGTTAGTACTTGGATGGGTTACCACTGGAGAAGTACCATCGTAAAGCCCGTACAGCCTACAGCGAAGTAGCAAAACCAGCGCCATATTGTAAAATTGACACAATAATCATAAAATGGCTGTCGTTTGTAACGCCAATGGCATGAAAGGTTCGTACGAAGCGACATAAACAAGACCGATTTTGGCTTCTGCGCAAGACAGTTGGCAAACTTCACATGGTTTCTTTTTATGTGAAACGAAGTCTACCACTGGTTTTTTTTTTTCCCCTTCGGAGCCGTCCTTTCGCCGGTACCACCTCAGCCTCCTGGGCTTATTGTGGATACTCCTAGTGTTCTGACTACAACCTATTCAGCCAATCCGTTCCCTGTATTAGCTCATACAGGTTCTTAGCTGGTTGATTGTAGAAGTCTTCTGGAGTCATTTGGGTTCTACCATAAAGTTTCTGCCTTCTGTGGTCCAGCGACTCACAGTTGCATAGTATATGCAGAGCTGTTTCGGTATCCTTTTTGCATCTTCTGCATGTAAGGTCTCCGTTGTACAGCCCTATTTTGTTTAGGTGCTCCTTTGTGGGAAAGTGTCCCGTAAGTAGCCCCGTAGTGGTGCGCAGTTTGTTCCTGCTCATTGAGAGCAGTTCTTTCGCTACTTTTTCTGATGGTTCTTTTATGAATTTCTTCCCATGTTTTTGCCCAGTCGTATTCTTCCAGTATTTCTTGTGTTGTTCTTTCAACCACCCTTTTAGCCATGACCTGGTTAAGCATCTGGGGATGCCCACAGCAGGTTCGGGTCCGTTCATCAGAGTTGACGATCCTACTCTTGCGAGTTCGTCAGCTTTTTCATTGCCTGCGATTCCTTTATGACCTGGTACCCACTCCAGTGTTACACTGTTCCGAGTCGCCAGTCTTCTAAGTTCTTCGCCGCATTCCCATACTAGCCGAGATGTCACCCTATAGCTCTGAAGTGCTTTAAGGGCGGCTTGGCTGTCGCTGTAGATCCTGATCTGCCTGTTGTTGTAGGCTCTCATACTGTTAGCCCTTGCACACGCAAGTATTGCATAAACCTCTGCTTGGAATACAGAGGCGTATTTTCCTAGCGAGACGATTCCTTCATATTTGCTCGTCTTGCTGTATATGCCCGCTCCGGTGCCGAGTTCATTTTTAGATCCGTCTGTATACCAGATCAGTTCATTCGCTCTACTAAGTGGTGGTGCGTTCTCTTTCTCAAGCTCCTTTCGATCTTTGATGACAATCTCGAAGTTCTTGCGAAAGATATATTTGGTAGTCATTTGGTCTGTTGGCATTTTGAAAATGTCATCACCCACCTGCCTTATCTCTGTGTGTCCTCTCCCATGTGCCACATCATGGTCTAGTGCTTTTTCCAGTCGGGTTAGTGCTGCCCTTGCTTCACACATTATGACATAATGTAGTGGAGGAAGGTCTAGCATTGTTTCCAGCGCCGCTGTAGGAGTAGTCCTCATTGCCCCTGTAATGCCAGTGCATGCAAGTCTTTGCACCTTGCTTAGTTTTAGCATAGCAGAGGATTGTCTGGTCTTTGGCCACCATACCAAAGATGCATATGTTATCCTGGGAATGACAACCATTTTGTATAGCCAGTGTATCATGCTGGGTCTTAGTCCCCATTTAATGCCGTAAGTACGTCTGGCGACCATGAAGGTCACCTCCGCTTTCTTGATCACGTGCTGGAGGTGTCGGTTCCAAGTTAAGCCTGGGTCTAGGATAACCCCAAGATATTTTACTTCATCCGACAGTCGTATTGGTTCACCTTGAAGCGTCAGAGGGCCAAGTCCTTCCCTTTTCCTTCTTCTGGTGAACGCAATTATCTGTGTTTTCGAAGGGCTAATACGTAGTCCTTCTTTTACAGTCCAGCCTGTTACTACATTTAAAGCCATCTGGAGTCTGTCTCTGGTTGTACTGTTGTATTTACCTTGGGATAGAATTACCAGGTCGTCTGCATATCCTATGGTGTTGAATCCTCCTCTGTGTAGGGTTCTGATGAGCCCGTCCATGACCAGGTTCCACAGCAGCGGGGATAGTACTCCTCCCTGCGGACAGCCCCTGGTTGCACATACTGCCATTGTTTCCCCCATCAGAGTTGATTCTATGAGCCTGCTTCTGAGCATGCAGTCTATCCACCTGCAGCTCGTGGCATCGATCCCTAAATTCCTCGTCGCCTTAGCTATAGATTCATAGGAGGTGTTGTCAAAAGCTCCTTCTATATCAAGAAAAGCTGCTACTTGACCCCCACTGGTTAGAACACTAGTGAGTTCGGCAAAATTTTGGGTTAAGGGTTAAAATAAACTTTTTTTCACGTTTCTAGTTTCACGATATATATTATAGAAAACGTAGTTAATACTTTTACTTCCTTAATTTTTGTGAAGGATCTGACAACATCGTTATAGTTTCTGACCCAGTATATATAGCATTTTACATTCGATGGTTGTTCGGGGTAGTGTAATTTTAGTTTTCTAACTGAAAATGCTTCCGTTTTACTCCTTGTAACTATTCTCAACTTAAATTACTCGAAAAAAAAGTATTTATCAAAATTCTATTCTTCAAAAAAGATTTCCGCACTTAAATGCACGAAATGCCTGTTAGAAAAATGGTCAAATACGTGTTTAAATATATCCATAGATTGAGAAAAAATAAAAGTGTCACCATTCGATACGTTAAAATTTAAGTTTTGTTGTGTTTTAGGGAAATTTGTTTGAACTGTAGATGAAGGTTGTTTAGATTTGTAAGTTTAGGTAATTTTGTGAATAATTTTACGCATCTTTCCACATGGATTTTTAATAGGTAAGTTTATTTATTGCTGAAAAATTAGGAAAAATAAAAAAAAATTTGCTAAAACAGATAAAAAAAAAGAAAATTGGATAGTTGTCAAAGCAGAAATGAACGTGTTTTATTTTAAAGACATAAAAAGAGCTTAATCATAGGCGTGCCTACAGGGGGGGCACCCCAATTCCTCAAAATATCAATCTATTAAAAACATTTTATTATTTTTAAATTTTAACGTTCTTCCAATGATACAAGAAAACAGTTTTTTATTCTTAAAATGAATTGCGAGAAATTGAAGGGCGGCTATATGCAAAAGCAATGTTTCGGCGGGCACGGCTCTTTGTTTTTTTCATCAAAAGACTCCGACTTGATATTTGGCACCCCTTATTAGAAAAGTCTGCGCACGTCTATGAGCTTAATCACTTAATTAAAAGTTCAGATTATGTACTTTAGTAAAGTAGTCGTACCATTGTAGTAG
>CAJUYH010008956.1:0-14578 GCA_910591685.1 Galerucella tenella
GTCATAATTATTCAACAGCATATCATCATCAATCTATAGGAGGTTGTGAGAAATTACATAGAACGCTTAATGAGTATGTTAGACATTTTATAAATGGAAGTAAGGATGACTGGGATGAATGGTGCAAATTATTTGCTTATTGTTATAATACGACTCCAAGCTCTTATCATGGTTATACGCCATTTGAATTATTGTTTGGTAGACGTGCTAACTTACCCGAGAATTTCACTAACGACATTGAGCCATGCTATAATATTGAAGAATATCAGAATGAGTTAAAATATAAACTGCAGGTAGCTCATCAGAGAGCAGAGAAATATTTAACCACATATAAACTGAGTAGACAAAGTCAAAATAGTAAGGTAGCTAATCCAGTTGAGTTTAAAATAGGGGATTCAGTTTTAGTAAAGAGGGAAAATAGAACCAAATTTAACTCTCAATATATAGGTCCATCTACAGTCACAGAGGTGAGCGAGGTTAACTGTAAAATCAAATTAGAATCAGGTGTGATGGAAGAAATACACAAAAACAGACTATACCCTTACTGTAAAATGACTTAAAAATTGTAAAGGTGTAGAATCAAAAGTGCGAGTGTGTTTACAAATAATTATGAATAGTGTTATAACAAACACCATTAAATAAATTCGGATAATAAGAGTAATAAAAACATTAAGTGAACATAAATAAACACGACAAACAACTAAGTTATCGTAAACAATTTTTAAAACCCGGGAGTGGTCGCTACGCCAACTTTCACGCTATTAGTCGCACGTGAGAGTTTCTCTCACAGCTCTATCATCAGGTCTATCATCTTACAAATCTTCTAGAATTACTGGTTCAGATGGACCAGCCCATTCACATTGCTCTAGGAATAGAAATAAACATTATAAGTAACGAAAATAAAAAGAAAGTATCTAAAATAT
The DNA here is from genome assembly GCA_910591685.1 of Galerucella tenella. Classification (NCBI taxonomy): domain Eukaryota; kingdom Metazoa; phylum Arthropoda; class Insecta; order Coleoptera; family Chrysomelidae; genus Galerucella; species Galerucella tenella. Next base: position 924 of record CAJUYH010008956.1, read on the forward strand.
AAAACCACACAATTTATTTACCTATTTGTGAATGTGTTTCTTCATATCGTTTTCTTCCCAAATCGGCCAACTTTTTCCCCCGTTGAAACATTATGGTATGAAAATAATTAGTAATAAGTAAAATTACCAAAAATTAAGAATAACACTTAAAAAAAATAAAAATAAAACTTTTACACGAGTGGTCGCGCGATGAGAGAATCTCTCACAGAAACGGGATGATGTTGTTTACAACGAAGTTGAACAGGAACTGAAAGGAAAGGGTAAACTGACCTACCCCTATTAGTCAGAAGGGGTTCTAAAAATAAACTAGGGAGGGTCTCAGGTACCAAACTTGATGAAAAGATTTACAGTTTTACGAAATGAAACTTTTGTGAGAGAAAATCTCATATAGCGACCACTCCCGGAGACAATGGACATACATTAGTTTATAAATATATGTAACCGTAGGTTAATGACATTATTTAATAATCATTTATCATCTATTTTTAGGAGATTTGTAAATTCATTTCATTAGGGGGAAAGGAAGTTCAACGGAATTTATTCTTTTTGTAAAAGGGGAAGGTGTGATGCCTTTTGGTAGAAATATAAAGTTATTAATTATTTAAATTATTATTATATAATATTTGATTAAAAGACATAAATTCCCTTGAAGCTAATTTCAATAAATCACGAATCGTTACATAAATATGAAGTAGGAAGGTTGCACGTACGAAGTCAAGTTCAGAGCGTGAAATAAACATAAATAGTATTATTTATGTTTACTTATGATCAACTTGACTCGTCGTATAAATATGCTAACGATAGTGTTTTAAGAGGCATTCTAATTATCGAATCTCATTAAAATTACGATTATCATTACTATTAATATTAGTGTTAAGTAATAAGTAGGTTAATGTGTAATAGTAAGTTAAAGTATTAAACAGAACGTGTCCCAGTATTACGGGTAGTTGTTTTATTTCTGTAAGATGATCCACCGAGTGACCAGCAACACCACCTATTCAGAGGCCCTTCCACACCTATAATCTACCAAGTATCCATCGACGATACATTCATTACAAATATATGCGCTACTTTATAACGGAACTAATTTATTGTAAACTGCTTTATAACCTCACTTTCTTTGCAATAAGTTTTCCATTATTTGATTTCAATTTAGACGTTGATGATTGATGCCGTCCCGGTGCTGTTTATTGCCCCAGTAATACCAAGGACGTGTCTTTGGATTGCAGTTATATGTTCAAGTTTGAAGTCTTAAAATTGATGCTTTTCTTATTGTATCTATATCTGTAGAGTAGGGAGGGTGAGTGTGTAGGCTCACAGCACTTAGGCCACATGTGACCCATTGTACATCCTCCCGAGGAGTTGTCCTCCTAGGTCATTGTCCATCCTGTCCTTCTCAGGAAGGTGGACAGGTCACTGGGAGACATCTCCTTTATATCGGCAGGTGTAGGCCAAGACTCACCGAACACACACTCTCTTATTGACGATAACTCCGGACACTCGCATAAGACATGCCTGACAGTTTCATCTTCCTGTTCACACATCCTGCATAGAGGTGTGTCCACTAACCCCATAGTATGGAGGTGTTTCCTTAGTTGAGAGTGACCAGTCAAAAATCCTACTGTTAAACGTAGGTTTTTCCTGGTCATCGCCAAATATTTCTTCGGCGCCAGCTTCCGAGGGTCGCCCAGGGTGATCCTGGCAAAACTGCATCCTTTGATTCCATCCCATCTCTTAAGGGATTGAGCATGGGTGTAACGTTTGGCTAGTTCCGCAATTGTCAAAGTCGTTAGGCCGTAGGTGTCACTGGGTCCTAGAATTTTTGTTAAAGATGGAATTATATCTTTGCTTACTAGTAAGTGCTAGAAACTATGCCTAAACGTCTTGGACCCAAAATTTCTGCTCGAGAACTCAAAATTACCACAAGCGTAGCATCCAGTTTGCCAGGGTGCATTTCAAACAAGAACATGTGTTACCTACAGATGTGACACATTGTTTGAAACAGGATCAGTAAATTTAATGTTTTTTTCAAGTGACGCATAGAGCTTGTGATTTTAAATTCTGCATTACAGTTGAAAGATGCTTATTGAAGTCGTGCACATTTTAAAGCCCGATTGCCTTTTAGATCATTTCAAGAAATTTTTACCAATTAAAGCTCAAGTGCGTCATCAGTTGTCCACCAATAAACAATAAAAACTAAATTGAAGGTCACAAAAGGTAACGAAAATCAGTTTTTCGCAAATATCTCGCGACCTATTGCTCGGAGGTCAATGGCAGCTAGTAAAATTATCTACAAAAAATGTCTCTTGCGTTTTCGAAGTAGAGCGCTGTGAAAGCTCTACGAGGTAGAATGAGGTAGAATGCAAGGCGCGTTTTTTTACATGGTTATCCCCGTAGGCATAGTCTATGATATTCAATAAAAGGTTTTCTTATTCAAGAATATAGTTATTTTCCTAAGGGCGGGAAAGACACTTTACGCATGAGTTAGGAACATTATTTTTTCTACGACCGTATATGCAAAAAAGTATACCAACCCATTTTTCAAAAGTTATTCTATTTCAGCATACATATACAAAACTTTAACCAAAAACTATTAGGTATTATTATTATAAATATTAATATTAGAAACACAATTTGTTGCATTCTGTAAATTACTAAAAATTGCCGGTCCAGTGGAGTTATTTGGTGTTAACTGGTAAGTAGATGACGTTGATGAGGATGGCATCGGGTTGCAGGTCACATAAAGATGACGATCACGGTGACGGCAACGGTTTCAAGTCATTTGTAGATGAAATAATTTTATTTGATATATTTTTCTTATATCAAACCCGGGTAGTTTGATATTTGTTTTATGACACTACTTTGAAGAATGTACAGGACTATATCAAAATATAAGATGTAGATTTTATTTGATGGACTATTTATTCACCTGTTGTAACAATAGTTATAACAAAAAACTATCTAATAAGGTCAAAATTTGCATAATTTTACTTTCCCGCACTAGTGCGGGAAAGTGACACTTTCAAAGCTAAAATGCGTGCGGGAAAGTGGGTTAAAACGCACGGTCGTAGAAAAAATAATTTTTCATTGGAATTCTGGAAATATAAAATGAAATTAACTTCAGTAACTGAATAGATGAGGCTTTTACTTGATGTAGATCCATAGTAAATTATGAAATCAAACCATTTTATTTTGTTAAATCTACATTATATTTAACCTTAAAGTTGTGACGCGTTTCGCTAACACAGTAGCTTTTTCAAACGAATGGAGGTATAATGAGAAATTTTCAATTTATACAGTGCCTTAATACTATTTACAAGGAAATTAAATGAATTTGTCTAAATATGGGATTAACTAAAGTATTTAACAAGTTTACCTGGAAACTCATTCACAACAATCCTACAGGAACCTTTCTAGGTAAAAAGGTTTAATAAGAGAGAATTGTTAATATCAAGTTGGTCGTTAAGAAGATTATCTGAATATTTGTTTTTATTTATCTCTAGGGCTTCTAAAATATTTAATTTGAAGGATTTAGGTTCTAAATGCAAAATTTCAAAATTTGTATCGAAAGAGTGTTGGTTTGCTAATAAATGATTTGAATAGTTGGAATCTCATTTTTGGTTGTCATAACTACGTTTGTGTTCTGAAATTCTAGTTCCTAATTCCTAAAAGTTCTACCTATATAAATTTTATCACAGTCATCATTACCACATTTTAGTTTATAAACTCCTGATTTATTTTTGAAGTTTTGGATTTGTTGTTTTTAATGAATTTGGATAAATTGTTGTCGGTTTTGAAACAAATATTCAAGTCTAAAGTTTCTAAAAATGATTTTATTTTTAAGGATGGTATTCCAAACCCATAATCAAACCCTCTTTACTGCTATAAACCTTTCCGTTGAAATGAAAATAATTTTGATTTAAACAAACTCTTAATAAATTTATATTATAATTGTGAATGAGTTTCCAGGTAAACTTTGTTAAATACTTTAGTTAATCCCATATTTAGACAAATTCATTTCATTTCCTTGTAAATAGAATATAATTTTATTGTTAAATATCCGTATAATTTAGTATTAAGGCACTGTATAAATTGAAAATTCCTCATTATACCTCCATTCGTTTGAAAAATCTACTAGCGAAACGCGTCACAACTTTAACCCGTAACCCGTATCATGGGGTCTGTGAGACACTTGTCTACAAGTCACACACACCCGCTCCCCCACTTCTTCCAATATCATTCTGCCGTTCCATCTACTTTTAAGTTGGGCCAACAGCAGTGCGCTTGAAGATTTTGAGCGATATAGGTGAACGTACGCGTAAATTATTTCGAGTTAAAGTACGAAAGTGTCTGTGAGACCCCTTTGTACGGGTTGATCTCTAAAATAAAGCTTGTAATTTTTGATAAAAATTTAAGAATATGTTTTTGTTATACTCTTGTTTATCAAGCTTCTTTACAGATAAAAGCTGTTTGGTAGGTATGTTTATATTACATTTTGAAAAAAAACATGTAAATTCAAAATATGTCAAAATTTTTACTTTTCAAGAATTAATTAAATATTTTCGTGAAAATATGACTTTATTTCATAAAGTTTTTACATATGCCAACTCCTAATATATATATATTGCTGTGGTATGTGTCGAAACACTCCAAACCTTTCAACATACAACCGCGGCTATAACTTTGCAATGTATCTAATAATTAGAATAAATTTTTTTTTGTACCTACCTATGATTCTTGGTATTGGGCGCCAGATGCACGAAACGCATCGATTTTAAATTCTGAAAAATTATAATAATCCTTATTATTATTTAGCTTATAAATTTTTTTTTTTTTATCTCAGGGCCGAAACTTGGGTTCATATAACGAGAAAATATTACTTTATTTAACTTTGAAAGAACTAAAAAAAATATTTTTGGACGCAACTATATCTTTTATTTTATTTTTCAAATTTCGATAAATTTAAATAACAATAAAATAATTCATTGAAAACTACAACATTCTACCCTCTATATAAAAAATTTAACCATAGAAATACTAAATAAACTTTAAACTATAGAGTAATTCCGTGTAAGTATTAACAAAAAACAATACGAAAAAGTTAAACCATAGAACTGATACTTACACGTTATCTATGTCAAAAAACCAAAAGAATATCAGAAAGTAATTTATCAGAACTATCTATCAATAATATTGACACACGTCAAACACAACCTTGCTTAGAGCTACAATTCAAATTACACATGTACCTACCACGAATAATAAATATTTAAAAAACTAAATTTAATGTCACTAAGATTATTCACGTTAATATTACTTTTGCAAGAATTATCAATTTAAGTGTTGCCTCAAATTTTATTAAATTGAATTGAATATATTTCTTCCAATGAAAACTTCAAATTTAGCAAATGTTCCTTTTTTCATCAAATGACGTAAATATTCACTTTTTAGATTTTTATTTAGATAGAATGTTACCTTCTTCAACTGGATTGTAGCTTAAACCTATGATTTATTGGAGATCATAGTAAATCACTACGGTATTTCTCCTTCGGGATCCTATTTATACTTTAACCATCAATACATGCAATATTTACTATGTTTTTGTCTTTACCAACTGCCATAAATGGATTAATCGATTAATTCTTCTGGTTTTTCTTTTTATTTCGAAAAAGCCAATTTAAATGTGAGAGTCTGACATTAAATTTTTTAAACTCCGTTGTTATTATGAAAACTTTATACTGACTTTTTATTATTGTCACCTCTGACAGCTTTTTCTAACCTTCGTAGTATTTCTGTCAGACGGAGCGAAAACGATTTGATGCTTCCTATATCAGTGACAAATTCAGACTCAATTGTTAAAAACTTGTGAATATCTATGACAACAGTCACTTTTGAAGGATATTTTGACACATTTCAAATTAAATTTCATTTAAATTGGTATTTTCACCCTTTAAAATCTAAATTGTACAACTATTTTATGCTAAAAAACTTTATAGAAGTTCTAAAAAATCACTTTCCTTTTCATCTAATACTTCCTTATCATTAATTTTATCTATAAAATTCAATTAATGTGAAATGTCTTAAACTATTGACCATAAATGGTATAGATAAAATTCTGTTATACAGAGGTTGTTTGCTGCCCATTATAGATACCACAGCATACTCCCACCTATGTTTGATAATGGTTTGATTAAACTGTGATCAAACATATCCAATCGCAGAGATGTCTAGAAATCATTCCATTCCAATCCAATATTTTGGGGGCTTTATATTCGTGCAATGATTCTATATGATATTTTCCTTTCCTTTTCCCAGTTTTAGGATCTGTTAAAATGTAATTGTTCTCACCGATTACCTGGTTTATCTCAAATGGTCCTTCAAAAGGATATAACAACTTTCCACAAATGTCTTGTTTCAATCTTGTTACCTGTAATCTTTTTACTACTACCCAGTCACCTATTTGAAATTTAATCCTTTTTTTCACTTTTTTCATTTCTTTTTTCTTATATTTCTCTGCTTGTTTTCTGATTCTATCCCGTACATTCTTGATTAAATTTGCTTTATCATCCTGTTTAATCCATGGTCTTTCTGGTTTTTTGTTCGATATTACTTCTATGGGTGCTTCTAATGTCACCGAATTAGGGATTTCATTTATACAATCTTCTATCTATCCTAAGTATCTGTCACAGTCTCTATGCTGCTTTTGTGTTAAAATCCTCAAATATTTTATAACTTCTTGTATAACTCTTTCTGATGGGTTGGCGTTAGGTCTTCGTGTGCTAGTGAATATTACTTGTACATCACTATGTTTCCAATATTTTGTAAACCTTTCATTGTTAAAATATGTAGCATTGTCAGCTAAAATCTTCTTTGGACTTCCATATTTTTCTATAAAATCTCGGAGACAATGTATAACAGTAATACTATTACATTTCCTTGTTGCATAAAACGATACACATTTTGAGAATAAATCATATATCACCAGTATATTTTTGTTTCCTCTATAAGTTTTTATCAAATTTCCCACATAATCTATGGCTATTATTTCTAGTGGTTGAGTTGATATAATACTGCCTATGATATTTTTATTCTTTTTATTCCGAAATTTGACCAAATTACAAACACGACATTCATTGCATACCTCTTTTGCTATTGCATAATCTTTCTTACAATAGTAATTTTCTCTAAATACTAACCACATTTTACGTGCTCCTATGTGACCATATTTAGTATGTAAATCATTCAATATGTTTTTTGTTAAATTCCTTTCTATTACATATAATTCATTCTCCTTACATTCCTTCGTGATAATTCCTTCTGTATAAAAATTTCCTTTATAAATTTGTTGTGTTTCTAATTTTGTTCGTATTTCTACCAATAATTCCTGACTCTGTTTAATTTCTTCCAATGAATACAATCCCTCCTGTTCTCTCATCATGTTGAGCCCCAATAAAATCTCATTGGGCTTATAGCATTCAACTCCGTTTTTTCTGCTGAGGAAATCCGCTGTAACATTATTTTTTCCAGTCCTATATCTAACGGTATAAGAAAATTCTTGTAATAGCAACGACCATCTGTAGATGCGGTTATTTGTATATCTGTGGGTATTTAAATAACTCAATGCTTGATGATCTGTCTCAATGATAAACTCATTTCCTCTCAACCAATATGCTAATTTCATAGTTGCAAATACGATAGCCAACATTTCCTTCTCTCCCTCCGAGTACCGAACTTCTGCTCCTCTCAAAATCCTTGAAATGAAACATATAGGCACTTCAATTTCGTTTTGTATCTGTACCAGCTCTGCAGCAATAGCGAAATCCGAAGCATCGCATCTTAGGATGAATGATAATGAAAAATCAGGTGTACATAATAATAAGTTATCGTGGAATTCTTTTTTTATTCGTTCAAATGCTGCTTCTCTTTCCTTAGTCCATATCCATTTTTCGTTTTTTCTCAACAATTGTATCAACGGTAATTCTTTTTCTGCCAAGTTCTTCACAAATTTCTTGTAAAAATTTAGCATAGCCAAAAAATCTCTTAGTGTTTTTAAATTATGAGGGCAGGGAAACTTTTTAATTTCCTCTAATCTTTCTTTATCTATGGTTATACCATTCCTACCAATCATATATCCGATATATTTTACCTGTTCCTGACAAAATGTACATTTAACTAAGTTTAATCTTAAACCATTTTCTAATAAACTATTTAAAATTATATTTACATGTCTTTTGTGTTCATCGTAGGATTGTGAAAAAATCAACAAATCATCTACGTAGAAAACACAAAACTGATGAAATTTTTCCAAAATTTCTCTAAGAGCACACATCAAAGCGCTACTACTTGATTGCAAACCAAATGGTACCTTCTTGAATTGGTAAACTTTCCCATCTATAGAAAAACCTGTGAATTTCCTTGATTGAGGATGAATATTTATTTGCCAAAATGAGCTTTTTAAATCTAATTTTGTGAATATAGTACTTTTACCTATTTGTGAAATTAATACATCTATGTTTTGAGGACAGTTGCTTTTTTGTAATTTCGTTCAATTTTCTTGCATCTAGACACATTCTTATGCTCTTATCAGCCTTCTGAACTATTACTATAGGACTTATATAGTTAGTTCTTGCCGGTTCAATTATATCATTTTTAATCATATTTTCAATTTCTTTTTGCACTTCCGTTTTGAACTTGAAAGGTATGGGATATCTTTTGCATACAAATACCTTTTCTTTTTCTATTTCTAGTATATGTTGGTACGTTTTAGCAGTCCCTGGTGAATCATCAAAAATACTTACATATTCTATTAATAGTTTAAACATGGATTCTTTGCGAGTCGTCTAGTTCCTCGCACATTAACAGGTAGGTACAAAATTTGTGTTCAGTTCCTCGCAGCATACGAAGGGTAAGGGATTAGGTATCAGGTAGCAAGGTCCACAATGACAGTGCGAGGGATTTTGATTAGGTAATATTTACATATTGCTAGTAAATGTTTCAATATGAAATTATATTTTTGTCAAATAATAACAATAAAATACAAAATAAAAAAGAAACAAACAGAACAAATACATATGAAATAAACAAACAGAAACACACCGCAGCAGAAGAAATACCGCTAGTAAATATTAAATATGAACAAATATAAGTAAAATAAAAAACAGAAACACAACATTAAATCAATGATTTTCGTCAATTAAAAATACTATATACAATAAAAACACCTAAACAAAAATAAAAACCCATATAAATAAAAATTAAATAAAAAAACTTAATTAATTTGGTACACTTTGAATTGCCATAATTTTTAAAAATGTAATTTTATCTATTTTTTTTATTTTTGTACTCCTCAATTTTAGATTTGATATAATTTTCTTTTTTTACAATTTCTTTGCGATATTTTTTAACAAACCTATTTGCAGTGTTTATTTTTACATAAATTTCTAACTGAAGATCTAAAAGTATTTTTGTAAATTGTATAATATTTGGGTGTGACGCATAAAAAAAACTTTTAAATTTTGCATGAAATGACTCGCACGCATTAGTGGTCCTCTGCAAGAAGTTAACTTCTGAGGCCCAAATTCTCGGAGGAAAATGTGAAGTTTCGTCAACATAATTATCTACAATGTAGTCACAAAATTCTAGCACTTTATTATTAGTAGGCGCCATTTCAAATAATTCTACGTAAGCATCACCCACATCCTCACAATTTAAAAATGGCAAGCCAAAGAATAATTTTAAAAAACTTCCTATTTCAGAATTTTTATTTTGAAAATCTGTCTTTAAACCAATTGAATTAATTTTCCGAAGCCACGCCTGACCCAAATGGAATCTACAGCCAATAATTTCTGCAACAGGCCACACTGATTTTGCTGCATTATGAATTGCCTGTTCAAAATCAATCACAATTTTTTTTGGCCGTAATAATAAATTATAATCATCACAAATTTTGGTAACTTTTTCAAATGTTTTCACATATACATCTGTGTGCTTGTTAGGTAGTAAACAGAAAACTAATGGAACATAATGCCCATTATTGCATCCATGAATCGTGAAAAATTGGTAAAAAAAATTTTGAACAATAATTAAATGTACCGTCCATGTAAATGTTTTCAACACGACACAAGAAATTTAAATTGGTAAAACACGAGAAAATTATTATTTCATTTTCACTGTCCGATGATAATAAAAAATTTTCGTCTTTATTAGTTTGTAGCTGCATTTTGTCCAGTGTCGCAAAAACTTCTTGTGTGGTTTTTGGTAATGGCGGCAGTACTTGTCTTCGAGCCATGTAGATATTCCGGCGAATTAAATTTAAATCATCCGTTGTTAATGATTCAGTATCAGTGCTGGTTTTTAATTCTTGATGAATTATTTTCGCCGGTTTTTCAAAAAGATCTGCCTGCGCTTTTCTCTTCACAGAGTTGCTCAATTTCTGTCGAGTAATAGTTTCATCAGCAGAATGATTGTGGCACAAATTACTTTTACTGACAGTTAAATTTACATCTGTCACAGTGTAAATAACTGCCCGACACGATTTTTGACTGCAACGCCAGCATACTTCACCACTTAAGGACACTCTTGCCTTATGAAATTTATAATTATTAACAATTAATAAAACACTCCCTTTCGAACTGTACATAGAGGACACTTCCATTTTTGCTGCGTCTTTACTTATTGCAAACGAAATTGAAACTGAAGACCAATTATTATAAACAGGTGCATTATTGTGCTACCCTACAAACAATAGTGTGAGGAACTGCAGACCTGTCTTAATCCTACCCTCCGTTCGAAAAGGGATTAACGCAGGTAGATGCGAGGAACTGCATCACGTCCGATTCTTTATATTGAGATGGACAATTAACATTTTTCATTAACAATTTCATTTCTTTATTATTGTCGTTTTCCTTATTCATCTGATCAATTCCTATTGAACAATTATTCAACTTGGAGCTTTGTCCATTAAATATATTCATATTAATAGGTACATTTTTCACTTAACATCACATTTCTTTCTCTCATATTTATGATTGCACTTGCTTCTGTTAAAAAATCCTCTCCTAATATTGCATCCATGTTCATATTTGGTACAATAATGAAAATGACTGGATATAATTCATTATTGATTTGTAAATTTACATTCACTGATTCATTTAGTTCTGCCAGTTTTTTATTATTTGATGATATAAGCTTAACCTTATTAATTTTTATTTTTTTATTAACGAACATTTTCTGATTGTTTTCAACCACTGTTTGGTTAATTAAAGATGTCTGTGCTCCTGTGTCTATTAATGCTACAATTTGTAAGTCCTCTATAAAACATTTCAAATATGGTAAATTATTCACACAATAGTTATCCTCTTGTTCCTCAATTTTTATAAATTCTTTGGGATGTGAATAGTTGTTGAATTCACTCCCACCTGGTTTGCATTCCTCTAAAAATTTTGATGTCCAAGTGGGGCTTCTATATCCGCCACCGTTGTAATCAATTCCCAATCTTCTTGGCTTCTTCTGCCCATTGATTTCGGGTCAGCTCTATTTTTCCTTTCAATTTGTTCTATCTCAACATTATTATGATCAAATCTTCTCTCTTGTCCATCATAACTCCTTTTTCTGTTATAACTATAGTTATTTTGTCTTTCTTGTTTTTTGTCATTCCTTAATTCCTCTTCACTATGGTGTTGTTTCCATCTATCCTTATTCACCTGACCGTTTCCATATTTCCTATCATCTGGTTCTTGTCTTGCTGACCTGTAATCCCGATGATTTTTTTCATTGTACCTGTTATTCGGATAATTCCGCGTATTGTAGTTATTACAATTTTTATTTCCGTTTTCAAAATTATCCTGTCTTCTATTCGGGTACTCTTTGTTATTATAATAATTATCTTTATCATTATAATGATAATTTCTGTTTACATTATAAGTTTCTTTTCTTTCTCGAAATCTGTTTGTCCCTATTTCCATTTGATCAATTCTTTTCAAATATTCCAGAAATTGATGTTCATCTTTGATATTGTTCAGTGCCACGTAGTCCGATATTTTTGGTTCAAAATGTCTTGCTAAGTATATGATTATATCATTAATATGCATGACAGGATCTAAGAACTGCGCAATTTTCATTTTCTTCAACGCATACAATTCTCGTGATGTTCCATAGTCCGTTCTGAATTTTCCCATGTACAAGTTCTCTCGTACTTTACTCTGAGCCATTTGTCCCCAATAATATTCAATGAATAAATTGTTGAACTCATTTAGGTCTTCACATTGGTCTTCTATCAGATTAAACCAAACTTCTGCTTGTCCATTTATTGTCCTTCTCACATATTTTTTGTAGTTTCTCTCATCATTATTTGAACGTATCATCTCATTCAATTGTTTCAAATATTGTATCGGGTGTAATTTACCGTCTCCATAGAATTTTAGGTGAGTTTCGTTCATTATTTCGACTCTCTTATCCAAATCAATAATTTTATTGGTTGCCTCTTCTCTGAATTTATTTATATCTTGTCTTACTTCTTCCATGTCTTTTCGTGCTTCATCTCTGACGATACTTTCAGATCTTTCCAGTTGGTTTTTTATTTCTTCTTTATATTCTGTAAATTCTTGTCTAAATTCCTCTTGAATCTTCTTTAGTTGTCCTTCAACATTTTCCTTAAGTTGTTGTATGTCTTGTTTAATTTCTTGTTGTCCCATTTTCACTTCTTGTTGAATTTGTTGTAGACTTTCCTTCATTTCTGTTTTATTTTGATCTAAACTCAGCTTCATTTCTTTTTTATTTTGTTTCCCTTCTTGTTGGAGTTGTTCTAAACTCTTCACAATCATCTTCATGTAATTTTCCATTGTATTTTCTTCTTGTGGCTCATCCCTATTTAAATCTGTGGGAATTGTGACTTCTGTCCTGAAACCATTGAATTCTATATCTTCATCTGATGCATACGGCGTATTCTCTTTACCTTGTTCAGAAACATTGATATTTTCTTGTGCATCATCTGCTCCTCCATTGTTTTTATTTGTTTCTGTCCTTGCCTGGTTTGACATATTTTGTTTATATTTACTGTTTTAATGTTCTTTTTCAATATTAGTCTCGGTAAAGTGGCCCCACGTTGTGTGCGTCAATTTATATGCTGTGGCATGTGTCGAAACACTCCAAACCTTTCAACATACAACCGCGGCTATAACTTTGCAATGTATCTAATAATTAGAATAATTTTTTTTTTGTACCTATGATTCTTGGTATTGGGCGCCAGATGCACGAAACGCATCGATTTTAAATTCTGAAAAATTATAATAATCCTTATTATTATTTAGCTTATAAATTTTTTTTTTTTATCTCAGGGCCGAAACTTGGGTTCATATAACGAGAAAATATTACTTTATTTAACTTTGAAAGAACTAAAAAAAATATTTTTGGACGCAACTATATCTTTTATTTTATTTTTCAAATTTCGATAAATTTAAATAACAATAAAATAATTCATTGAAAACTACAACATTCTACCCTCTATATAAAAAATTTAACCATAGGAATACTAAATAAACTTTAAACTATAGAGTAATTCCGTGTAAGTATTAACAAAAAACAATACGAAAAAGTTAAACCATAGAACTGATACTTACACGTTATCTATGTCAAAAAAACCAAAAGAATATCAGAAA
>CAJUYH010008957.1:0-14575 GCA_910591685.1 Galerucella tenella
ACTTAAATGAATGATTTATTACTCCTCGTACTTTCTGTACAGACTTACCTTTTATACAAAAAGCAAATGCTAATTTCGAGAAACAGAGAAATATAAAATCACTTTTCTATACAAATTATTGTGTACAAAAAATATGACATAAAAGATGTCCTGAGAAGTGGGGGTATGTCGGGGTATTTCTAAGACACGACACACACACATCGTTGACTTCGACCATCTTCAATTAAAGCTACAATTTTGCATGCATTCTCAATTCTCAGTACTTAAAACCATTTTTACACATTGAATATTATTCGAACATTTATTGACGATAGTTTGACATTCGCCTATTCTGACAGAAGTCAGTTTTTTTCCTTGATCGAGATTGGCGTGTTTATGGAATTCCAAGCTTTTATTTTAATACGTGTATCTCCAAAAGAAATCAAGATATCAAGGCAAGGGCGGATCCACCTTTAAGAAGACTTGTTATGTCATAAAAAGTCAAACATCGCTATAAATACTAATAATAAATACAGTAATTATATATTATGTTCACCAAAAGCTTAATTTGGGAATAAAAATTATAAAATAAATATCATTTCATTAAAATAATAATTTAATGTTATTTATTTGACGTCCACAAAACCAGCCGCGCCGAGTGCGTCTGAAGTAAGGCAATGGCTTTTAATGCCGCCATTAGAAGAAGTGATTTTGTTATAGCTTTAGAAGTCGCCTCGTTTTTAATGTCGTAAACTGTAAATTTAAGCAAGTATTTACAGAGTGTTGAAATTGATCTTTCCACTGCCTTTTCATACATAAACGATATTTCAAGCAAACTACAAAATATAAGGCAAAATTTTAATTTTCTTGGAGGCCCATCACGATCTTCAGAGAATTGGTACGACTATTACTATGCCTAGACTTTGCAACAAACAAACAAACAGGAGCAATATAAAGGCAAATAACGAAGAAGAATATTCATACCTTTCCTGGATCATATTATAATCCAAATGAAAGACCGATTTAATCAACTTTCTACTATAATACCCATAGAAGGTATTATTCCAATACACCTTAAAAAACATACTGATGCCAAAATTTTTGAGGCTGCAAGAATATATGAAAATGATATGCCAGGATCCATGCTGGAATTACAGGCGGAATTAGCGATATGGAGACATAAGTGGAGTGACACTGTCAGTGTTGATCTACCAAAATCATTAACAGAAACCTTAAAACGTATGTCCAAAGAATGCTTTCCCAATATAGAGATACTACTGAAGATTTTTGCCACAATCCCTGTAACAAGTGCTACGGGCGAGAGAAGTTTTTCATCGCTAAAACTACTAAAATCCTATTTGAGATCAACGATGGGACAGGAGAGACTCAATAGGTAGAGAACTTAATATAAATGATATAGTTAAAACTTTTTGTCAAATGAAGGCCAGAAGAATTGAAACCTGTAATTGGTCTACTTAGATTATCGTTAATATTAATATAAGTTGTTGTATTTATGTATGTACTATATTATAATACATTTTTTTGTCAACAGTAAAAACACAATTTATCGGATAAATTTCTCTTTGCAACGAAACAGTTTTGCCAATCACTAATTTTACGAGAAAAACTGACATGATCTAATGTCAGTTTTTCGAGCAAAGAGAAATTTATCAGATAAAAGAAAAGATCGAGTGTTTTTTGGCAAGATAAATTAACGACAGAATATTTGGATGAACAACAAAAATAATTATCTTTATTAACTTGCGACTCATTGTCATTGTGTAAAAGTGACGTCCCCTTACTAGATATTGAGGAAGAGGAGTTTTTATCGCGATAAAAAAGGATGCACCTTTTTTATCGATGTCAAAGTGACAATAACAATTCCAGGTATATGACATTTTAACATTGGAGTTAATTTATCAACAGTAAAAACACAAGAGCTTTTTTTTATCGGATAAATTTCTCCTTGTAACGAAACAGTTTTGCCAATCAGGCAAAAACATTCAAACAAACCGAATTTAGATAAAATCCCTCGTCCTAACGGACTCGTGATTTTATCAATCGGTTTGTTTTCATATTTTTGACTTATAAACAAGTTTGAGTGATGAAAATAAAAAATTATGTGATAAAATTTGAAGAGCGAGTTGTATTTGGGAAGATTATTTTTTTCATAAATTTAAAATTTTGTATTACCTGAATGTTCAATATTCTCTTGGGTGATGGCACTCAATCGGTTTGTGTTCATTTTTCGTTAAACTTCGAAGCACTTTTAGTTGTCAATAATGACAAATTCAAAGTAAAATTTTGACGTTTCGATGTAAACAAGGTTTTATCGATGATGAAGCAGAATTATCAGTATAATACCGAATGATTGGCTAGAATAATGTATTGCTATTGGTTAAAACCACCAAAATGTCAGATTTTGACAAGTGAAAAAAATAATCGCGATAAAAAAGGATGCACCTTTTTTATCGATGTCAAAGTGACAATAACATTTCCAGGTACCTATATGACATTTTAACATTGGAGTTAATTTATCAAATTAAAAAACTCGAAAAAAAATTATTCAATCCCCCCCCTTTGTTAAATACTAGATCCGCCCCTGTATCAAGGTGAAATAAAAACTGAAAGATGGCGAAAAGAATATGGTCTTTGTAATAAACTGAAAAAAAAATTCTCAAACTGTTCGACAGGGTGTAAAGAAATTATGGACTACTAATACATGGTTTCTTTTCAACCTGTATACCTAAATATCCTATCAATATTTTTGGAAAAATGGAGTTTGTTTCAATACCAAATAATGTATCCACAATTTGACGTAGAAATAATTGAAATCGATGAAAAATTACGAAAGTTCTTGGACAATGAAATGAACTTGGGCAAAATTTTTTTGCCGGTGAGTATTTTGTAATCGTTCCCAACTCTAGACTCTTATCGCGTAAAAGCGGCATTGTTCCTCTGTTGCGTTTTGCGTTGGTATGTTGGTAAAACTTTTTCTCACTTCGTCGGTGATTTTGTGGATGCTTGCGCTTAGTTTAGTTTAGAGACCGGGAGACCGCACTTTATCTCACCGCACTTTATCTCTGCCCTCTCTAGTCTTTAGCATTGACCATTTATTAATATTGAAGTGTTTAGTCTACATCCATTTTTTCATTTTTTTTTGCTTGATAGACACATAAATATCTGGTAAGTATATTGAACTTTTGTTATTAATTAATCAAAAACTTTTTTCTTAAATTGAAATGAATGAGAATATATACTGTAGGTAAGCAATGTTGCTCAGCGTAATTTATTTACACTATTTTATAATAAACGGTTCACCTGCCATTTAAGGCGTTGTTTTTTTTGTATAATTTTAAATTTTTTTGAGTAGTTTTGGCGAAGATATTTTCTACTTATATTTATGGTACTTTATCCAGGGTGAGTAATTAATGCGACCAAATCCATAATCTTGTAAATCCTCAATCTTGCTGTATCTCGATTTTGACAAAAAGTTTGTGACTATCTATAGGAATTGGTTTTATGATTAATGTGTTTAAAGTTTAATGTGTATAAATTTGTCGGAAAGGCGTATTTTACGGGATAGGGAATTAATTTGGGTGATGGGTGTGGCAAAAAAAAGATTTAAAATCACTACAGAATGATAGTATGCAAGCTGCAAGTTTCACAATCAGCGCACAGAAACTCAAATTTAAATTATAATAAAAGATAAAAATATTTGTAGCATAACCACAAAATACGTGGATAAAAGTAGGTGTGTATCTAATGTCAATGTGATGACCTTGAATTGTATTACATATTTTATGCAGGTTAATTTTAATCCACTATATTAATTTGAATTACATTTGAAAAGCATTATTTCTTAATATTCGAATTTATAAAAGAATTTTATGCACGCCATTTGGCGGCTTTTCCTTCAAAGGGATGAAAAATATGGGTCATCACATTAACAATAGTTACACTATATAAGATAATTCTGAAAATCTGACATCACAATTATAATATAACGGCTTAAAACAGATCATTGGTTTCTTTATCGAGTGGGGCAAGGATAATGTTTGTTTGAAATTATTTTCGCTAATTTTAATCTACGCAAACTCAGTAAAATTCCGAACTGATTCTCAAGCATGTTCGAAGAAACCTATAGTGTTGAAAAAATGGACGCGTAAATTGAAAAACTGCAACGTTGTATAAAATTTGAAAATACCACCTCTTAATGTTGCCATTGTAAGGAATATGTAGCTATAAAAATTTTTGTCAAAATCGAGAAGTACGTGCTCTGCACCATGACAGATAATTTGAATGAAATTTTAAACGATTTTAGCCATCCACATTTAGTCCATTGAAAAGTTACATTTGGGGTTGCGTTTTTTAGAGGACGCAATTTTATTTTTTTGATGTGTAGGGGGGGTCAGTGTAAAGCTAAAAGCAAGTTTGTGGGGTCGCCACCCTTGTCCCACGGCCGCCATCTTGAAAATAGGGGTTGAAATGCTTTTTACGATATATCTCTTAAACTATTTATTTGATGAAAAAAATTTGTTGAGATTTTTTGTTGCAAATTAAATTCTCTACAACTTTGGTTTAGTAACTTTTTGTCGTAGAACTATAAATAAAAAAGTTATAAGCGAAAATCTTCAGAAAATCGAGAAAAAAATTTATATTTTTCGATGTAACTTTTTTTTTATCATTTTACGAAAAAATGATATCTGACCATTTTTGTAGATCGTTTTTTGAGGAACAACTCTTATTCGCATCATTTTTTCATTAAGTCAATAGCTAAGGTTTTACAGCGCTCCGAAGTGAGTACTATTTTTAAGTACTCTTAACTATACCTATATTATACGTGTGTACTAATAATATGTCATTTTTTTTACGTGGTATCTGCAATAGGCATAATCCACGGTGATTTTCTAAATTAGAACTACTCCGTCCTCAGTCGACCAGGCTGCGGCTCAGCATCTGATCGGCTTTCTGAATTAAATACCAGTGGGAGAACTGGAGAAGGAAGGGGTGGTGTTAATGTTGGCGGTTCATCATCAAAGTCATTTTCATTTATCAATTCTGAGAGTTCCATTACGTTGCTGCAAGTCTCTCTCTAGAACAATGGAAGCACACTGCAGAACATTTCAGTCCTGCTTTTCGACATCCACACATCGCTCCACAGTTTCCTTTGCATTTGCAAAAGATCAATTTTAGAAGCTCAGAGGGTGCTGGAGGTTTAGAGTTCTGCACTGGCATCAATAATTTTCCACATTTTTTCCAGCCCCAGTCTACAGGATCATTATAATTACCAAGCCACGACTGGACCTGATGGTAGACTCGGAAAGTAAGAAAGCGAGCTGTGTCTTGTGTTGGAGGAAGTGAAGTTAAATGTACTTTTTGTCACTGCCTTGGCGAATTGTTTGTATCTTAGGCTGTCAAGAAAATTATCATCTTTATTACCACCTTTTATAAAGAGATAAAAAAACGTTCACCAATTACAGTGAGCAAAGCAGGGTCAAAGAAACAAAGCCGCTCCACTTGCAAACTCTAAATGTTTCTCCAGGGTTTTCACAAATTTCATTTTACCGATATTGTAAGGAGCTGAACAGTATTCTCGGTAACGGCCATCATATTTAAAATTATTTTAAAAATCAATAAGTGTTAAGTAGTACTTAGTACTTAAAAATAGTACTCACTTCGGAGCGCTGTAAAACCTTAGCTATTGACTTAATGAAAAAATGATGCGAATAAAAGTTGTTCCTCAAAAAACGATCTACAAAAATGGTCAGATATCATTTTTTCGTTAAATGATAAAAAAAAGTTACATCGAAAAATATACATTTTTTTCTCGAATTTCTGAAGATTTTCGCTTATAACTTTTTTATTTATAGTTTAACGACAAAAAGTTACTACACCAAAGTTGTAGAGAATTTAATTTTCAACAAAAAATGTTGAGAAATTTTTTTTATGAAATAAATAGTTTAAGAGATATATCGTAAAAACCATTTCGACCCCTATTTTCAAGATGGCGGCCGTGGGACAAGGGTGGCGACCCCACAAACTTGGTTTTAGCTTTACACTGACCCCCCCTACACATCAAAAAAATGAAATTACGTCCTCTAAAAAACGCAAGGTATGTCCTAAAAAATGTAACATTTCAATATTTACTTAATTGCAGTTTCTGTAAAAAATTGTCATTATAGTAAAGCCTAGCTGTTATCAATAGATGTCAAAGATAATCTTTTTAATACTCTTATAAAGGTTTCCAAAGAGTAGGCCGTTCACTAAGAAGTAACAACTACTTCTCTAGCTATATGCCACGGCAGACATTTAATTACATTTTTAAATTTTTTAACAGTTTGTTATAAAAATGATTTTGTATTGTTGAAGTGAAATTTACTGAAATACAACCGAGGATATGGATTCATTTGAAAAAAATAGACCACCTCCTTACAACGACGGTAGCTCAAATACACAATTCACTAATGGTAAGGAACTCCTAGGCTATTTTATTTAGATAACATAAAAGTGTCTTTATTTTTACTACCTACCTATATCAAAAGATTCATTCCATGTTATGTGTTTTGTATGTGATTTTGTTTGTGAACGCATACTTTTACCATATTTATTTGGTGCCATATGCATTGAGTAAATAAAAGATAAAAATCTGTTTATTCCTTTTTTTTGCACAACACATCCCGTAAAGTGGTAGTACAATCAACGTATTTATACAGGGTGTTCCATGACGAGTTAAAACTATCTGTATATGGCAAAATACTTATAGTAAAATCATGAAAATTTCTACGTTTGGGTTTTCGGATACGATCTTTCTAAAATATTTTCAAAGTCAACTGTAACTTTGTTCTTTCAAATGGAACGCCCAATACATTTTTAAAATCTACTTAAAATTTTAGTATACTTTTGCCTGAAAACTTTTTTAGAAAAATGCACCCTTTTTTTGGTAAAAATTTGACCGTTGAAGACCCTTATAAATTATTTTTTTACAAGAATACCCTTAAGGATATGAAAATGGTTTATGTTCGGTTGCTTTTAGCAAGGTCAGACGTATTTGAATCTAAGTTGAAATTTTTTTCATTTTATACAGGGTGTGAGTAAAAAGTGTTCAAAGTTTAACTTCATAAATATCAAATTTCTTCATATTTTTAAATATAACCACCCGGATTTTTCTATTTTAATGCATTCAGGGGTAAAAAACAAGGCAAATTAATGTATACTTTCCTATACCTAAACCTTACCGTTATCCAGATATTAAATGCTTTCTGTAAATTTTTAGGTGTTGTCTAAATTTTATTTTGACCCTTTGATACAAGTACTAAGAAATAAAAAAGTTATGTAAATTTATATATTATAGTAGTTGCCAAGTAAAATATTGTCTTAGATATTAAATCTGTTATATTTTTCTTTTTCAGATCCATATCCACAGCAAAGTTTTTATCCAAACGGTAAGCTTTTCATTTTAAATTGATGAAAATAATATTTGAACGAAAAACGCAACTTTGACCTTCACTTTATGCGGTATTTGTAGTTTGATGTGTAAAAACAAAGATTTGAAAATATGAATTTTGTAATATTCAGTTGAAATGCCGAAAAATCACGTTTCTATCTAACTCTAACTAATTAGTTTGAAAAACCTCTCAAGTGTTATAATTGCTATGTACTAAAAGTATGATTTATTTGTCATTAATTAATAGTGTATTAAATTGGTACAGCTACCAAAAGGTTCAAACTTTGAATACAAACACGTACAGGGCGTTCAAATAAATATGGCTCACGATAAAAACTGGAAAATTATCTACAGACTTCTAGCTCCTACCGCAAGAGAGAATAATTAAATAGGTACTAATAATTTAACAACCCAGCATTTTAAACAACCACAAGTTTTAGTCTATCTTTTAAAAAAAGAGGTGGGAGAGATTGGGAATCACAGGCGGTTGGAATCTCCCTTACTGTTTGAAGAGTATATTGGAACGACACTCACAGTTTCTGGTCGTGAACTAGAGGGAGGGAATATCCTATTTACCTGTCAAGATGTGTAGGTATCATCTGAAAAATCTTTAAATTTTCTGGATAAATGCATCGAGCACTCACCGTGGTGGAATATTATGGAACTAAGAATTGCTCTCTTCCATGCATCGTCTAACCTCAAATTATGCAAGATTATAATATGGATGAAACCTTTAAAGATATGAGATAGAAAAGAGACACCCAGTACACATATATTTTAACATAATAAAATAAATCTGACATTATGTATCAATGGAATTTTAATTCGTTATAGTGCTTTTTTAAATACTAATATTTTACTCAATTTTTCAGTTAATACAAATCAACCTACGCCTATATTTGTTCCGATGTCTCAACCGGCACCTGCAACTAATACTAGTACAACAGGTACGGTTTTCTTGAAAGACTGCAATGCAACAAAAAATAATAACATTTATTTTGTTTTCAGTTGTACTCAATTCTGGTGGTGCAGGAGGATGTCCAGTCTGCCATAATAGTAATTGGACCGGTACTTACTCTTGCTGCGCATGGCTGTTGTGTTTGCTCTGCTTCCCTTGCGGAATAATCTGCTGCTGCTGCATGAGGAAGAAGAAGTGCACCAAATGCGGATATACCGTTGGTTAACGGATTAACATTTAAACTACCGTATTTTAAGTCAGTTTTTCATAACGTTTTTTAATTACTGTTAATCTTTTGGTTAAATGGAAGTATTTTTTTTAAATAAAAATTTATGATGATTAAATGCAAATGTGTATACCTTTTTGTCTGTAACTTTTTTACACCTGAATTCAATAAAATTTGTCAGTGAGCCAAGAATGCGTACTTGCTGTATCCTGAGAGAAAGTAAAAAAGAAAAAATTGGGAGCCGTACGCAGTTTCTGAATTCTATCAATGAAAATTGACGCGTGGCGTATAGACGCTGTACGCTGCAGCAACTTAAATCCACCATCTCCAAGTGTCAAGAGAAAACGGAAAGTTTCCAGTTTCGATTTGTCTTCCCATTGCTGACTTTTAGAATATTCCAAGATGACACACACACACTTACAGAACCGTGAAGAGATTTTTGGAAATCTTGCTTTTCCTAGTCCCGTTGAGAAGCCGTAATGAAATCGCGGTTGCGTTGGTGTTTTTGGGAGGAAAAAGGTTTTCAAGTCTCTAGGAATATCCACCTCCCCTTACTATAATAAAATAACTCCCATAAACATTTATCAATTGTATTTAGTCAAATATTATTTACAGCTTGTCAAAATAAAACTTTTTTTTTTTGTAAATCGTTGGACGATTCATCGAATTTTAAATTACAATATCACATGCAGTGTACCTACATTAGGCTTTTAAACAATGAACAAAAAAGTCAAGCAATGCGGTAAGTTTAGTTTATTATTTTTAGTTGTCCTTGATGGTCAAAGTACTATCTCTTTTTTATCAATGTTTATCTTAAAACATAAAACAGACAGGAAGGAACATTTACCAAATAATTTTGCGTCCAAATAGGAGGTTGCAAATGGCGAATAGTCGTTTCCGTATTGACAGTAGCGTACTGTTTGCATATGTATGGGATATGTGAAATTTTAAAATTGTAGCTTATTGAAATGTATTAAGTATAAAACTATAGGGCTGTCCTATGTCCTATACAAACAATATTGTCTAGGAGCAATGAAAATACGAATATAGAATAATACTTCTGATAATACTTTCGTTTAAACTTATTATCACCAAAAAAACTACATAAACAACGCATGTTCTTTTATTCACCGGTAGATCCACCAATCAACCAACTGCGTTTTTATATTCATTGGTGGTAGATTGAAGAAATGACGCGTTACTGTTGCAACAACCAAAATTGCAAACCACTCCACCGTTGTATCGAGGTGGTGTGTATAACTTTGGTGGTTCACAAAATGACAGCTTAACGTAAAAAAACTAAAGATTTTTTGAAGCAGTCAAAGAAATGGACGAATTAATAAAAATAAATTTAAAATGTGGTAACAAGGTTTTGACGGCGCTATTAACAGCGTCAGAAATTGAAAAAATTTCAAGTGGAACTATCAGATGAACTGCTAATAACAACAATCAACTTAGAAATAGATTGTCAGTGGTCAGATGATTTAAATAACAACTGCGTTTTTTTATGTGCCACTGATGACTCCAACATGTCGTTGCAGCGGAGACTGACGTCATTCAACCAATGATGAATAAATGATGGAAAAAAACGTGCCTACAATCTACGTCAGTAAACGTCAACTTCACAAATGATTCATAATTGATTCATAATGGCGACTTCCGTCGCATTTTCTTATACAGCTAATGAGTGACAAGACTCCTTCCTGTCTGTTTTATGTTCTAAGATGTTTATGACACAGATACAAATAAATAAACCCCTTTTATAAAATTTAATCGTACTTCCATGATATTTTTTACAAATAAAACTGTATTCCGAGCTATCATTACATAATATGCACATGATACGAGTATAAGTACTGATGGGAATGTCGATCCCTTTTTTCTAAAATTCTTCCTAATTCTAACAAACCCCTCCCCCCAATTTCTACAAATATAATAAAAATTGAAAGAAATTTCGCGGAATAAAATTTTTTTAAACCTTATAACGATTGCTTGACTTTTTGAAGTTTTTCTAAATAAAAATAAACGACATTAGTGTATATACATTTTAAAATCAATTGAAATGCTTATGTACACAAGCATAATACAATAAACTAATTTAAATATTAATTAGTTACAGATTTTTTCGTTAAAATTAACGTATATAAATTAATATTTTAGTAAACGAAATAATTATGAACAGAAATCGGATATTAAAGGTATTTGGGCTAAGCGTGGCAACAGCGCTTTATTCTCAAAAAACACGTTGCTATATTGAAGTATTAAAAATACCAGCCTAGGGAGTATAAAATAAATAAAAACTGAAAGCTTTAACTAACAGAAAATCGATGGCCAAAAAAGTGAATATTGATGTTTTTTTCGAAATTTAATACCTCCCGTTTTCATCAGAATATTTTCCAGATAATTTACTAACAGAATATCTATCACTGTAGTGATCTTCTCCATATTTTTCCCCAGCTTTATAGTGAATTTCGGGAGATCCAATTGTTTTTTGCCAGTGATGTGTCCAGTAGAGTTCGTTTGGATTCACATCGCTTGGTCTTCTGAAGTCTCTGCAAACGATAACGCAGTAGATCATGCTACCGATGAGAGTCAAAAATCCGAAAATTAAGAAAATTATCCCTAGAACCCTGAAAATAAAAAAAAATTTATTATTATACTTTTTATTTTGTCTTTATTTTCTTATTAAATGTCAACTTACCATACGTAAACAGGTTCGAAAAATTGTAAGACGATGACAAATCCTAGAGTTACAAGAATGATTCCTAGATTTAATAGCAGCATAAGACAACACATTCCTTTGATGTTTGGACAGAACGGATTTGGTGCTGCCGCGGCTTCAATTTTCATGCCTGCTTTTCGAGATCCTCTTGATTTACCTGTACTAGCTACCGAATGCGCCATACCACTTCTATAGGACATGTGACTTGGAGCTCGGATTCGTGAATTTCGGCTAAAAATAGCAACGATAATGAGTAATATATTTTGTAACAAATTTAAATGAAAAGAATGGAAAAAACAAACATATCAAGAGGGTACTAAGTAGATTATTGGGCTTTGCCCCGAGCGGACTAAGGCACGAGGTTTATAAATGTCTTAACAACCATGGTGTATATACAATTTTTTCCACTACTAGCCAAATTTAAGACAAAAATTAAAAATAATTCACAAACGCACAAATCTTCTACTCTCCGTCCGGTCTGACTGACAAGTATTCTCTCAGTTTTCGATATATTATGAACGTACTCGCTATGTCATCAGTCATTTTTGGTTGAGCGCGAATTTTAAACTGATGACATTTTTATTTAAATAATTTTATCTTGATGGGTAGTTTCAAGCAGCAAATATGTTAAAGACCATCTCCTGGGTATACAAAATTATGTTGCACAAGTTTTTGTTGAACTACTATCCCTGAATTCTCAATATATTTGAATTTGCCCATTATTGACCTAGGTTAGTAATAGAAAAAAGTATTAACCACTAATAGAGAAACTTATCAACTTCTCAGTTGGCAAGAAGAAGCAATAATTGTCTACTTCACAGCTAGTTGTGGAAAAAGTAGTTTGTTGTTTCTGCAATACTTTAACATAATTAAAGTGTAAATTATTCGTAACACGACCCATAGTCATGACTCGAGTGATGCTAAATAAATCAATAAAAAATTCATATTGTTAAACTTGTCATTGTTCCCATCAATGTACTTGTAAACAGCTTTATATCATTACGTTTGTGCCCATACGTGACTGGATTTAATACAGTTAATCAATGAAAAGCTCATTAATCGTGGTAACCCCGATTTCAGTAAATCATGTTCGTTAATCATCATGTCAAGACTATCATGTATTTGTTATTGATTAATTTGGGAAATATATTCAATATGTATAGTTTTTTTCACTGGAAAAAGGCAAGGATTAAGTGGAAATAAACAAAGAGGAATTAAAAGAAAGAGGGAGTGAGTGAACCTGAAAAATTTGAGTCTCTTAACCACTTGCCATCTCGAAACAACGCGATGTTGCCATATATCTTTTACTGGATCTTACTGAAGCGAGCTTCTGATAAGCCCCATATTATCCGTAATCGCAGGGTGGCAGAGTTATCCACTCACACAGACGCGACACCCGGTATAGTGTAGGCCCCGTACACAATTCTCCGTACGTCTATGTTATTTCTTGGTTTAGAAATCAATAAAAACGCTAAACCATAAACTGTCTAGTCTTGTTAAAATTATAATACTGGTTCTCATATTATTTTTAAATACGGTTTCTGTACCAATTCACAGCATCTCCATTATTGCAATCGCTTACCTAGGTGAAATAGAAAGTTCCGCATCAAATGAAAAAAATTAATGATCGTTATGAATTCCATTGTTTTCCACATGTCACGATTTGATCGATAAGAATGTACCAAGCAAATATTACGTGAATTATTTCATTACTGAAATATTGTTGCTTTTATTACGAATCGGTTTTAATGACGGCAAATTTATTAATAACAACTCGAGAAGGTATTGAATGAATTTTATGACGTAATAAAAATACAATGCATAATACCTACAGAGTGAGACTAATATGTGGAGGGTTTAAGGTGTATATAAAATAAAATGTGACCATTGAAATACGAATGTAAATATTTTGTAACGATTGGAGGATTTCGGACAGGGTCGTGCTGTGATATATTTCAGGGTGATGCATGTCTCCCAACTGCCGCCCCATATTTTGAATATTTCAAAATTGAGATAAAAGAAACATGAAAAGAATCCGCATATCTTTATTTTCAAAATATAAATAATAATGAATAGTCTTACTTCTAAGTCTATTTAAAAAAAGGGTATTATCAGCAATGTTAAAAGCGGCGTGTTATTGTGAGAAATCATAAATCATGTAAGATGATACCCTACCCTATTGGTGCCGATAATAAAAGTGTCTTTTTTAAATCATAAATCGTCGGACCGTAAAAACAACGATGGGTTGAATATTGACCCAGTTTAGGAGCAATTCTGTAAGCAAATGTTGAATTTTAACGCTCAGTTACCCATTTTTGCTAGTCTTTATGCATAATAAGCTTTAAGGCTTAAGGTATTAACAGAAAACTCTTTATTGGATACCATACATGTTGAAATTTGAATCATAATCTTGACTATGTATAGATTAAAACATTTATAATAGCGGAAACTTCGTCAAATTTAACGGCAAGCTGTTATTTTTTAACCAATTCTTATAGAATTCACCAGTTAGATTTGTGTTGAACATTGATGATTTAGCTATTCTTTAATAATTATGTGACCTATTATAATGAATATAAATTCTTTTTTGATATAATAACTTTATTTGCGCTAACACATATCGGAAAAAGTTAAAATTTAAGTTCTAAATCAAAAATAGAGGCATGAATAATTTTTAGCTTCCCTCTCCTAATGCCGCCCTTTTGTAAGTCCGCCTCATGCAGTTGCCTCCCTGCTTCATAGTACCGCACGGCCCTGATTTCGGAACAAGTTGCCAGTTTATATACAGTATGGAAACCACTTATGGAATAAAATTCTTTGTCATTTTTTTTAGAAAATTATAAAAAATGCCGAGACACGTCAACTTTTGAATTGAGTTTTGCGTTATGTAAACATAAATGTAAATGTACAGGGTGATTCACGCAAGTATGCCATAGTCGGTGTTTTTTTTTAATGAAACACCCTGTATATTTGCATATTTTTGAAATCCTCTTAATGAACCGATTCCAACAAACTAAATAATATATGGTCAATTATGAATTACACAAAGTGAAATTTTTATTTTTACAGTTAAAACACATACATAAAATACCTGATGTATTTGATTTTAATACATTAAAATAAATGCTCAAAATGTTCTCCTCCTAGTTGTTGGCAATAGCACAGTCTCCTATAGAACTCCTCCTTAACTTTGTTTAAAGTTTGAGGTGAAATATTCCGTATTTCTGTAGTTATCCTGTCTTT